>CAJQZN010035618.1:0-13250 GCA_907164685.1 Colias eurytheme | reverse complement strand
GTGCTCTTTGAACTAATTAAGAATTATTTGTGAAGTGTTAAAATGAAAGATTTAAATAGTAATTTTATTAAATTTAAGACTGTTAAATGGAAACAAAATTTAAATATATCTTTAAATGTATAGATGAGACTTGTCGCTCGGATGAATTCACTTGCGGCAATGGCAAATGCATACAACAACGATGGGTGTGTGACGGCGACGACGACTGCGGCGATGGTACGGACGAGGTGAAGTGCCCTGCGCCCACCTGCCAACCCATCAGCCACTTCTCCTGTACTGACGGCCATTGTGTCTCCGCAAGATGGCGGTGCGATGGAGACATCGACTGCCCTGATGGAAGCGACGAAATGGTTAGTAAAATTGTATAGTAATTTGTTAAAGTGCACTTCAATGGACATGAATATTCTCTATAGTCATGAGGTGAAATACCTTATTCAATAAATGTAATTTTTAGTTTGATTTGGAAGATTGCCACTCACAAACAGCACAATACTGGTGCGTAGGTGGTCAGCATTTTTGCAGTTATATTTCGCGTTTCGTAGAAAGGATTAGCAGACCCTTCATATTATATTTTTAATACAGTACAACACTCCCTTAAGCGTTAACCATTAAATTTGTAGGATGAGGAAATGTTGAATATTTAATGTTTTGACCTTAAGCTATGTACAATGTTTGCTTATTTTTGTTAAAAATTTCGAGCCATGATTTCTCATTATCTTTGTTCACACAAAATAAAAGAAATAATTTAGTAAATACATTGTCTGAATAAGTACCAAAATGTAATCAAAAGAATTTATAGGTAGCATGACATTATCAATATTTTATTTATACCTTGGCAGTCACATTTATATCAAAGTATATAAATATATCGATTTACCCAAAGGATTTCTATACAAAAGAACCTTTTTTCCAGCCGATACCAAGTAAGGGAAAGGCTTAGATCCAATATATTTCTAACTTTTTCATCCTTACATAATTCGAAGGCACATTTTGTAAAGTTATATTAAAAAGGAACTAAATATCCATTATTGTATGGTATATTGCGATAGTAGATTTTGTTTACCGTTAAATATTGAACATATTTATAAACTAGATTGTGTATTTTCTTGTTTAACACGTGTAGAACTTAATAATAGCGATGTTTAGAAATATCAACAACATTGAAACTTGCGGTTGAATGATAACTAGCATATATTTGCATGAAACATTTATTACTTTAGAGAAACGTTTATAGTAAGTACTTGAGCACATTGCTCTCCAGTTAATGCACTTTAGTGCAACTTAAATGGCGTAGAGTAAGCTACGTAATGACTTAGAAGGGTTTATTATTTGTATTAGACGATGTGGTTCTTTCGGTTAAGTGCATTTCTTCATTTAAGATAAACTCTGCTATCTTAATTACTTACTTCTTGACAATTACTTTTAATTACAACATACAATCGGGAAGTCAAAACAGGACAAACTTAATTACCATTGTCCTCTACAGAACAAAATATTCCTATTTTAAAAGATGACATGATAAGCGATGCTCAGGATTCCCCAAAGAGGGTCAAAATAAAAATAGCAAACGTGAAATAAAAGGCGAATAATTATAGCAAAAATAATAAAAACAAATAGAGATTCGTTAGTCGAACGGAATGCTAATAAAAAGTCCCATAAAATAAAGGTTGTAAAAATGTTCATTACTGACGACTGGTCTGACAATATCGATGCTTTAACTGCTCAAATTGTGCAAACATTGGACACTCCTCCCCGATATTGGCAACTGTAGCAACGTATAGCCTTTATGCAACTGCTGTTAGCGAAATTATATCAGCTACATTTACCCAGCCATGATTTAATAGCTCGGTCTTTGATGTGATTAATGCCCGATATTATAGTCCCCGGTAGGTACATTAAGACAACCTGTAGAATTAGCTTTATTGCGACAACTGTGGCAATTTCAATTGATAGCTTAGATAAATTTTGTTTGTAGCTCGTTATATTTGTGCTAATAAACTAATTGTTGTATAAATTTATATTTTTATCTTTATTATTTAATCTATGTGTAATAACTTTTTGATGTATTTCTCTCTATTGAGATATCTTATTTTTTCTAATTTAAAATCTTTACGCAGAAAAAAGTAAATGGCCAAAAAGGAAACGTTTCTGTGGTACCAATTAATAAGATATGATAACCTCCACTTGAATAATAATGTTTTGGGCAATCTATGTAAAATGTTGCTCAATTTTTTCCTTATAGAATGATCGTTCCTTTTCCTAACACGTGGTAACAAACCTATTTCAGGGATGTGCAACGACTCCCAAAGTGACGTCACCGTGCATAGCAACCGAGTTCGAATGTAGAGATCGCATGACTTGCGTCCACAAGGCCTGGGTGTGTGATGGTGATCGAGACTGTCCCGATGGTGGTGATGAAGCACCAGAGATATGTAGAGGAAACATCACGTGTAGACTTGACCAATTCCAGTGTAAAGACCATAGCTGCATCCCTGGTGCTCTGTACTGCAACGGTGATAAGGATTGCCCAGATGGCAGCGATGAAATCAACTGCAGTAAGTATTCAACACGTTTCATCATCTCCAGATGTACAAACTATTAGAATATTAAAGACGCATAAGCAATGTTTTGTTATAGTCGTATTATATGACAAACAAGATAGTGATGATACTTGTGAATTGGACCGTTTTTAGCATACCATTAATTTTAAACGTAGTAGATATTTATTGTGCCTCTTTGAATATTTGATAAACCTAATAAAATGATAAGTAATAATCATTATTCCAATAATTATTATCTGTCATTTCAGATACTAATCTTATACATATTTGTTTGTTTATTGTTTATATTTTTACTCTTCTTTTGATCACGCATTTTTATGAATGAAAATTATCTTATCAGGTACCATAATTCTATCTAACATTAATTATATAAATACGATAAGCATCTAGAATATGAATAAGTATTAAATGCGTATTCTTATGAAAATTTCCAAGAGAAAATTCTTGTTAGAATTAAACCTGTTGGGAGAGTTTTCCGAGAACCGTTCTAACTTCTATTAGAGACAGAGTGAAATGAACTTTCATTAATATAATGTAAAATAATTGTAATTTTTTAGAAATTCTTATAAATAAAATTCTTATACGCATAGATAGAATAAATCTGGATAATTTTTCCAGCTAAACCAAAACCGGTCTGTGACAAAAAGACTGAATTCGATTGCGGGGAAGGCATGTGTATACCGCTGTCGAAGCTTTGTGACGGTAAACCAGACTGTCCAAACTTCGAAGACGAACCAAGAGACAGATGCGGGGAAGACGAATGCGCTAAGAATAATGGAGGCTGTACTCAGCGTTGTGTTAACACACCAGTAGGATATTACTGCGACTGTGACAAGGGATACAAACTCGTGGACAATCAGACTTGTGAAGGTAAGTTTGATGAACTTAATGAAATTAAATGTTTAAGACGATATGTGTAAAAAATCTTATTAAGATTTTCAGATAAATTCAGATAAAGAAGAGAAATTTCTTAGTATCTTCTTGTACATGATTTAACGCGAGAACGTGATTTATTCATTATATTATTTATCCCGACGTTGCGGACGCTTTACAGCGGGTTTGGTCACAGGGATACTGAGATGTCTAAGATGTCTTGACCGTGATAATTAATATAATGGTTAAAAACGTGTTTAAAATTCTCTAAAAAGTCTTCAATTTGTAGACGTCTTTACCTGACATGTATTGTATAATTTTACATATTCATCATTTAGTTTTTACAAAGCCGTAATAATGATTAAGTATGATACTGTTATAATAACAAGAATTAATTAATCATGATACTATAATAACAAGAAGTACCATTTCTGTGGAGATCCGATAGAAATTCAAATTGAATCGAACTACGATTCGTATTGACAAATGTAACATCTGGAGAACTCAATCTAGGCACTCGAATAGTTGTTCCAACTGGGGCGTACTTGCTAATTTATCTGCATTAAGCGTTTGAATCGTGTCTATCTGCTATTATCGTATTTGCTACGAGGATTATCTTGTCATTTGTTCTCTAATTAAAGGTCCTTTGAATTTGGGAATTAGTCTCGCATTTCTAATTGGGTGTCCAAAATTAGAAGTAGGTTAAGTAGAAAATATTATTTTCAAAGGTATTTTCTTGGAAATTACGTGTACAATAGTCTGTATTAATGTCTAAGTTGAAAGATAAAACGATAAGGCCTCTCTAGGTATTATCAATTATCATACTTGTATGAAGTGAATTCTTATATACCTTTTAATATACTTTGTGCATAATTACGCTCGATCGTCACATGAAAGCACTACATATTTGGTTTAAAGAGTAATCAGAAGTGTATATTTTTGCTCTAATTCTGTTGCATTAGTATTCAGACGGATAATACATCTATATTTCTTCACTAATTAATTGATGTCTTCTTTAATAATGAAAACGAATGTGTCCAAAAGAAAATCTCACGCCATGAAATTATTTTATTTTTCTAATTATCATTAATTAACTCATCGTGTCTCTATACACTCTGAGCATACAAATCACGATGACTGCACATTAAATCAAAAGCTGTATAATTAATAGAAAAAAATATTCGCAGTAATTAAGTGACCCCAAGGCTGATTCTAATTAATTAGGCTTAGAAAATATTGTAGGAATATTCTCGTTAAACGAAGTACCAAAGGGTTGAGTTAGCACAGCAGTAATTGGCATTAAGAGCACTGTAAATGTGGAGTGTGGACCGAAAAAATAGGTACACTAACGAGTCGGCCGACGGTGTTTTACGTTGGAGGGATTAGCTTAATTGATTTTACCGTTTAGGTACGAAAGGTTTTACATTTGGATGTTTTGTTTGTCTTGCTTGGATTCAAAGGGCATTGACATTGTCTTTTACATCACATGTTATATTTTTCGTAATTAGCTCTTCTTTGTCTTGTATTTTAATTGGCATGTGCGGAAAATTGGCAATTCAAAAGTCTGAAGGATAAATATACCTAATGCTTTCCAATTAAGTATCTATATTTAGATTCAATATTATACCTTATATTCCCGGTTTGGTTCCTTACAAGATTTGTTCAACCATTTACAGGTCATTAGCTCTTTGTTCAATTGGTGTAGACATCCCAGAAAATTAAACTTCCACATATTCGAACATAATAGGATTACTTTGATTTTGAATCGATCCTAAAGATAATTTTCTTTTTCTTAATTTGTGAGGTTTACGGTGACTGCCTCCAGGTGGTATTTACGTTATCAGCCTCATTATATTACATCGTTTTTAGCCTATTTGCATTTGAGATAGGTTTTATAAATAAATATTTTTTCGCATCAATACAATTGTTTTCGTATTAATCTACAAGTCTAGAACAAAAGCTCTCACTCACTTTTCCCGGCATAATTAATTTAGATCACGAATCTCTCAACAATATAACCTAATTGTGTTCATTATTTTCCAGACATAGACGAGTGCATGGACCCAGGCGCGTGTTCCCAAATGTGTATAAACGAGAAGGGTACCTTCAAGTGCGAGTGTCACGCAGGATACGCAAGGGACCCTCGTGATAGAACTCGCTGTAAGGCAACAGAGGGACATCCATCACTTCTCTTTGCAAGACGCTTCGATATAAGGAAGATCAGCTTGGACCACCACGAAATGGTCGCCATTGTGAATGACACGAAGTCCGCCACGGCGCTAGATTACGTGTTCCGAACGGGCATGATATTCTGGAGTGACGTTACGGATGAGAAGATTTACAAGTAGGTGTTGATGTGTTTAATCATTGCTTTATATTGTAATCAGGAAAAATTTTGTTTGTTTGTTACGATTCAGCACAAAAACTTTTTCGCCCATCTTGAAACTTATTTTACCGTTTAGTAAGCCTCTTCTTAATATTTAGAGATTATATTTTATTTCTTATCCTGGATCAAGCCGGGTGCAAGTAAGCAATACTCTGTGTGAAATGAACGTTGTTATTATTAAATGCTAACAGAGAATACATGTTTCAAAATGTCTATTTGGGTATTATTTATTTTACGTAATCTGATACCCAAGATTAAGAATACGTATATAGGTGTTAATTAGCTCTACGTACCGTCTCGTCTGATTAATAATGTAGACGCGCCTTTTGCGATATAACAAAGAATCGTAATATTTAAAAACAGATATGATACGACCTATACCTAATTTTTAATCGAATGAAAACACTGAAAACAACAATAATACAAAATCCTTGTCTAATGATCTAGTACATGGTGATACATTCGCTTTTATTTTAGTAAATTTATGTCGATATGATTACTGGATATCTACTGGTTTTCACTTATATAGTTGTAGTATGGTCTATACAACTGACGAATTTAGCTCTATTATGGTGAAATTACTGTGAATTGATACAAATGAAAAATCATTTTTCCAATATAATAATATTATCTTATTGTGATATAGAAACGATAACAAATGACTCATTTTAAATTGTAAATTATTCTGTACTCATTCTGTTACTGACAAATTCGCGTTATAAATTGGCGTCGTAATTTGGAGTCACACACTTCTAAAAACAGTTTTTACTATCTTTGGAAGATTAGATACTTTATATTTGTTTAATGATTATGTTCAAATGAATCGTTATGGTTTACTAGCTGAATCCCGTGGCTTTATCCACGTGGTACCCGTATTAAAATTATCCTATGTGCTAATCTAGATTATTATCCTATCTCATACAAATCGATGAGCTGTATTTGCGTGAAATAGTAACAAACATCCATACATTCATGCAAACTTTCTCGTTTACAATATGACTAAGCTTTAATATCGTCTAATATAGTTATTACTAGAGGTCCGCCCCGGCTTCGCCCGTGGTACATATTTCGCAATAAAAGGTAGCCTATGTCCTTTCTCGGGTATCAAAATATCTCCATACCAAATTTCATGCAAATTGGTTCAGTAGTTTAGGCGTGATTGAGTAACAGACAGACAGACAGAGTTACTTTCGCATTTATAATATTAGTATGGATTATTTTACTTTTATTTTCAGAGCGCCCATAGACGAAGGCAGCCAAAGAACAGTGGTGATCGGCGACCAGTTAATCACCTCAGATGGTTTAGCAGTTGACTGGATATACAATCATTTGTACTGGACGGACACGGGCAAAAACCACATAGAACTGTCCGACTTGCAAGGGAACATGAGGAAGATTCTCATCCGAGATCGCTTGGAGGAACCGAGGGCTATTGCGCTTAATCCTCTTGATGGGTATGTATGAGATTCTTGTTTTGTTTTTATACTGTTAAATGCAAGGAAAAAACGGGCGGCAAGAGACCAATAATTGGGCTAAATGGCGTGACATAGAAGAGACCTACGTCCAACAGTGGACTGACATAGGTTGATACAACGACGACGACGACTGTTAAATGAAATTTAGAAATATTATAAATTATTAAAAGGAGAAATTCGATCGCGGAGTAAGGTACGGATCGCGGACGCGTGCTTCACTTGACCGTCATAGATCGCTGGGGCCTAGCTGAAAATCTTGTAAATAAATTGTTACGTTGGTAATATTTAAATAGGCTAAGTAAGTAAAATTACACCAGTATGTAAGATAAGATTAAACAGGAGGGAAAAATACTGGGTAAGATACTTCAGGCGAGCAATGGTATTCTTCCATGATGGTGGAATGATTACACGAAACAATTGCTTAATCAAAAATCGCTTGTAAAAACATAAAATAGGTAATTAATGTAGTTATGAAATTTGACTTTTTCACAGTCAAAGCAAAATTTTTTTTTACATAAATGTTTTTATCTTATTGGAATTATGTTATATTTATCCGATTCGTTATTTTACTTTTGCTAAGGTCTTGCTTAAATATACTTACAAAAATGTATGTAATGGACAAATAAATGCTGTTCTATTACAGACATAACAAACATATTTTCATCTAATTTATTTGAGGTATGATCACACAGAAATTCTTATAAATTCATAGTAAGTCTCTTGCTTATTAATATTAAGAATAATCATAATATATGTACATGATATGTCATGTATTATATCGTGCGATATAGTAACTATAAAAGAGACGTAAGGTACTTATTAAGAGGAGACAATATGCGCGCGTAATCCACGAATTAAAAATTAATTGAAAATATATCACTTCCTTGATTTGCAAAAAATACAATCAAAGATAAAATAATTTATCTAAAATATGTGTACCCGTATAACAATTTAAGGAAAAATTTTATTCCTAAGATAATCAATACTAATGCATAAAGATAATTATTTTTATTGTTTGCGAATTTTAATCGTACACTTACTTGATAAAAGCAATAAATTACAGTCGCGAATTAATCTAATGCGGAAAAATAATAAATCTATTCATTGATGACATAATATTTATCGAAGTGAAAAAAAAACTGTTATGTAACTATCAGCTGTATGTACAAAATACAAATCCCAAAACTTACACCAACATAGTATGAGAACATCAAAAATATTACTATCAATTTCCTCTACATTATTTTTACATGTTTGAACTTGAAATGGTTGATACATCGAGAAAAATATTTCATAGTATAATATGTCAAATATGTACTATGTACTTAAATAATGAGTGAATAAAAACAAGAGATGTGTAGAGAAAATAAAAATAATGATTTCGCTTGCTTCGCGGGGTTTCTACACTAATGCAATATAAAGCCAAGCGCGCACCACGATTTTAATTTTTGCGACACGATTTCAAAATCGCGCTGTAGAAAATCGCAGAGAGTACGGTGCGCGCACAGCGATAATTTAATAGTGATCATTACTCACTTTCATCATGGATTTCGTACAAGTTGCTTGTCTTAATTTACTACTTCGGAGGATAAGAAGAAAAAAAAAGAAAATTCGTCAATATTGGCCTCATCCTTTTACAGCAGATAGAATTGTCCAATGTTTCTTTTATCAGAAATACAATGAACTTCCATGTATGGATATCCATATTCATTGTATTTCTGATATGGATGTATCCCAAAAAATTATTTGGGTATTATAGAATGAAAATTCCGCCAAAAGGCTGCCCTTTGTGCTTTTTTATTATTTTTTATTATTGTAAGATTTATGTGTGATTTATGTATATTTTGTTTCTTGCACAATAAAGTGTTAAATAAATAAATAAATAAATTGAAACTTTTGACAGATTACTGAGTTTATGTTTACCAAACAGTACCTATACCACTACGATGTTTACTGTTGGACAGACGAAACACAAGTGAAGTGCCGTGCGGGCCCGAATGTGCGATTTTATTATCGCAGTGCGCGCGGTACCATACAATTTCATATTCTGCATTTCATTTTCGCGACAATCGCTTCGCGAGCAGTCGCAGCAAAATGTGACAAATCACAATTTTAAAATCGCTGCGATTATCTAATCGCATGTGCGCGCATTGTCATAGTAACTCATACGTTGTATTTCTGCGATAAAATAATCACGCTGCATAAAGTCGTGGTGCGCGCTAGCTCTAAATCATGTAATCTAATCTTTATAGATTGTTTATCTATTTATTTATTTTTATCCGTTTTACAATGCAATAAACAAAACGCAATAAGATAAGTAATTTGGCTACTACGCAGTGTATTTTAGCAGACATAAATTAAAAGATTAAGGTTATCTCCTAAATAATTGAATCTTAGAGTTTATGAATATTTTTTATTTTTACATTGTGTAAAACGGAATACAGATATTATCGTAATACACTCACTGTTATCATTTTTGAATGCATGATTTAACCATGTAATTATTATAAAAAGTGTTTTATGGTGATAAAATAGCTATGCTGCAAAGTACTAACAAAGTACTTACGTAAATTATTCTAACATACTTTCTATTCGCATACAAATTACGTGTAAATATATTTATCACATAAATATACCATTTACATTTTTATTGGCTTCTATAAGTCAATGACCTTTATCTTTTCATAACAAAACACTCCTTATAACTGCAAAAAGTCCTTCATTTGTAAAATTTTATCAACAGTTGGATGTACTGGACCGACTGGGGCCAAACCCCAAAGATCGAGAGAGCTGGCATGGACGGCTCGCACAGACAGACCATAGTGTCGTATGACGTCAAATGGCCAAATGGACTCACGCTCGACTTGGTTCGCAAACGAGTGTATTGGGTAAGTTTAAAAAAAAGAAACAAAAACCGATAAAAATAAATTTAAAAAAATTGTCTATGCCTTATCTATTCCTTATGAAATCATAAGGAAAATCATTAATATGAATAGATGATAATTTATGATTTTTATTGTTACATTACAAATATTTGGAAGGGTATTGTGATTCGAAAGTTTTCCGTTTCTATTGATTCGTAATTAATTCCTTAGAATTAATTTGTTTGTTTTGTACGTATACAAATTCCACACTATTTGTTTAGTCTTAGAAAATTAACGCTTTTGTTTTAACGAAATTGATGTAATTGATGTAATTGATATGTTTTTATAAAAATATTTAAATAATTAAAAGTCATGAATTATTTTACTCGCAATTAACAATACTAATTGATTTTTTTTGTTGCTTATCACTGTATCATGTATTACATTTTTGTAACTGTTTTAAATTAAAACAATTTTTGTAAATTAACTGTGAGGGAACAATTTCAATATTGTGTCTATGAAAAACGTTAACGATTCTGCACCTAACTATAAGGCTGGTTTAATTTTTACAAAAATCTATTAATGTCTTGAGTTATTTTAATCAATGCATCGCAATAATATTGAACCTATTAAATTAACCAATAAAATAGTCTTGCTCTCATCAGACCTAATTGAAAACTGGCCACATAGAAACATTAACATTAACACTGGCCATTATAAAAAAAATCCACACCAAAAAAATGAAAATTCGAAAATGGAACATAAAACGATCTCCATTCCAATCAGGTGGATGCAAAGCTGAACACTATTTCATCATGCAACTACGACGGATCAGCGCGTAGAGTTATCCTATACTCGACTGATGTGCTTCGTCATCCATTCTCTATAACTACGTTTGAGGATTGGGTGTACTGGACCGACTGGGACAAGACAGCTGTGTACCGCGCTAACAAGTTCAACGGGAAAGACGTGGAAGCTATCACTTCTACGCATACGGTAAGATTGCTTTGGTTTTAGAGAGGTCAGTCTTAGTTTGATCTTTTGCTGTGTGAGGGGAATTGTAAGTTTTAGTTGTGTTTAGCCAATATTTGCACTTCAGAAGTTCCAGGGACATCATATTGCTACTAGTTGAATAGCTTGAATCCGGAGTAGTCTTGTCTCTCATTGAATACAGTAATTGTCAGTTAACTAAAATTATTACATAGGTACCTCATGTAAAAGAGCAATAGATGTCCATTTTAAATATTAGGATATAGATTAATTATACAGAATTGAAATATGGAAAATCAGAGGAAGTGTGAAATCATACCCAATTTATCCCTAGGACAGGAAGCGTCAGAGATAAAAATGAATAGAATTGCACAATAACTACCCACGTTATGATTATGGGTGTTAAAATGTTTTAATTATTACGTCTATTTCGAGGAAAACCAGAAAGTTCATAAAATTATATTATTTTCTTTATTGAATGCATGATAATTACATTTTAAGTGTGTTTTGTAAACATGTGTTTTTTTATTCAATTATAATTGATTAGCAACCAATAATTGGGGTTGAAAGTCAGTTGAGGCGGATTTAGAGAGCGATAGCTTTGTTTCGACTGTAAATGTTTGCATAACATGATAAAAGTTCACATGCTGTAAACAATATACAATAATTTATATCAGGTAATTATTAAATAAATGAATGCGAATTATATACATACATACATTATGTATATGACTAGCTCGGTCCGCCAATGCTTCATCCGTGGTAGATCTTTCACATACCCAACCGTGAAATATTTTTTTTAAAACGGTTCTTAGTTTCTAAGATTAGCGCGTATAAACAAACATATTCTTTAGCTTATTTCTTAAATTGAGTTATCATTTGAATTATTATCAATCTTTACCGCTCAAATAGGTTGAAATACACTAGGTACTAATACAAATACTGACAGTTTAATTTATGCAATGAAAGTTATAAGGAAGAAAGTCTTCAATGTACTTTACTGTTGGTCAGAGAAACTTTCTGAGTGGCAAGTATCTATTCAGCCCACTATTTGACGTCTTTCTATCCTTGTTTAGTATAATTAATGTTTTGATAAGTATTGCGCGAAAGATTGTGGAATGTATTTTCAGCGTGTGATATTTTTAATTAATATCTTAATTGTTTTTATTTTGATCACGTAGCTTTAGGTCAAAGATGCTACATGACATTTCAAAGGACGTTTATTTTATTTCGTTTTATATAGTCTTCATAAATCTTTTATTTTAAAATTTCTTTGAATTTGTACACAAAATTAATTTCCGAACTTTATGATAATAATGCAAATTAGTACTTAATTGTTTTACAGTGCAAATTCAAATGACTAGGTAGTTTTATTTTAATACATAAAATTAATTAATACTCAGGAGTAAGAAAAAAAATACTCTCTTCTAAGATTTGTGGTGTACAAACTACTAAGTTTGTATTGATTTGACAAAAAAGTAGATGTATATTGAGCATTTAAGTATGCCCTGGTTTTTTATAGTTTCTATGTCAAGTTTAGTTACTGAAATTATGCCCCCTTTTCGGTTGTTCTAACATTGAGTATGTAATATTATTTCTGACAAAAATTTATTCAGTGTCATTCCAAATCCAAGATGGCCGCCGCCATTAAACGTTCAGTTTTTAATACCTATTTCATATATTTTTTACTTTTATCTGGTTTTTTTACACAACTCTAGGTCAAATACATATTAGTATAGTCATATACATATACTCAGTTTAACAATTAATTTGAAATCAATGATCTCAATATAAATCCAAGATGGCCGCCACCTACGGCCATTACAGATCAACTTATACAGGGAATAGTTGTATGCCGTTTCCAATATCTCCAAAATGCGAAACCAACATGTATACAGCGAGTCTGATTGTGCCGTTTCAACAGCTCCAAAATGCGAAACCTACAGCGAGTCTACTTGTTCTCACAGCTCCAAAACCCGATGGTGATCCACGTGTACCACCCGTACCGGCAGCCGGACGGCGTGAACCACTGCGCGGCGGTGAACGGGCACTGCTCGCACCTGTGCCTGCCCGCGCCCCGGATCGGCGCGCACTCGCCGCG
>CAJQZN010035617.1:0-12085 GCA_907164685.1 Colias eurytheme | reverse complement strand
GTTCAGATATAGAAAGCTAATTCACTAAGTAAAGAGAGATTAACAACGTAACTGCTTGTTATGTCCACTTAAAGTTTAACTTTGAATAGATTCTTCAAACAGTCTTGAAACAAGAGTGATATTACAAAATCAACTCTCTTTACATTTTCGTTGATTACTCAATTCCACGGCCTTCTGAAAGTTAATAGAAAGCATGAATTTTGGTTAATTTAGATAATGATGCTTAAAATAGCACATTTAGCAAAGAGTAAACATGAATTGCACATTTAATGTTCACGGAAAATTCAAAGGAAACTTTGAAAAGACTGAAAACAGCTCGTACGATCCTCATTAAATTTTGCCGGCGACAGCTCTAAATAACCCTCACACGCTATAATCCATAGTAGGTCACATTGAATAGTACCCAAAAGGACGGGAAATTCAAAAATCTGCCTTATATAACACATATTTTCTGTAATTGTGCTCTTTGTGACGGAAATAAACATAAAATGGTATCCTTATCTCGTTCCAAACATCGGGCACGTACCAAACTCATAATTTCACGATGAAGTACCGCATGGGCAAAAGCGCCCTTTGCAGTGCTGATTCACTGTTGCGATTACCCGTATGTTCCGGAACTCTGACTGAGTCGCACCTATACAATAGACAGGCGAGACATAGTTAAAGCTTAAACAGCATAAAATGTGCCATCTATAAAATAGAAACGGAAATGGATTTGACAACGTAAACACAGTCTGCCAACATTTAACGATTTTATCGACATGATATAGCATGGAGATAGATTATAGGATATAGGTAGATTAAGTTACATGATAACATTTATGTGCACTAAATAATTTAGAAATGGACTGAAATGTTCATAGTTATTCATAGTAGTAGTAATAATTATTAAACTCTGAAATCCGCTTTATAATCTGACAAGCGGGCCGCCCCGGCTTCGCCCGTGGTACATATTTCGCAATAAAAGGTAGCCTGTGTCCTTTCTCAGGTATCAAAATATCTACATACCAAATTTCATGCAAATTAGTTCTGAAGTTTAGGCGTGATTGAGTAACAGACAGACAGACAGAGTTACTTTCGCATTTATAATATTAGTATGGATTTCATGTATAACTTTGGTGTTTCTATACCGATTTACATGATTCTTTTTTTATTGAATAGGTAATAATGTTAAATTTTTTTTATTGAGGGATGAGTGAGAGTGTTGTAAACGTAAGAGTAGACAAATATAATCAGAAAGCTCCGAATTGCTAAGCTATTGAAGTTTCACGTGTTATTGTGAGTCAATTTTAAAAGATAGACTTAAGCTGTCTAGGAATTTATTTTTATATAATAATAATAATTTAAGAACATTTGTGTCGTACATGATTTCTATGTAGCTTTAACCATTAAGGCTGCACACGCGACGGAAGCTTAAAAAATGGAGTAACTTCTCCCATTTTCCCAATATTTCCCTTCACTGCTCTGCTCATATTGATCGTAGCGTAATAAAAAGTATACTATAACCTGCCCTGGAGTATGAAAAATAATTGTGCCAAATTTCGTTAAAATCCGTCGTGTAGTTTTTGTTTCTATAACGAATATACAGACAGATAGACAGACAAAAATTTTACTGATTGCATTTTTGGCATCAGTAGCGATCCCTTATCACCCCTTGATAGTTTTTTTTTAATATATTTCATGTACAGATTTGGCCTACAGATTTATTATAAGTATAGATATTGTAATACTGTGATATTAGTATAGATAAAGCTATCTACATATATAAGGAATTTCAAAAGTTAATTATTAATTAATCTGAATTTATTTTGTCAAAGGATATTAATATTTAAGTACAGATTGTTTTGTTTTCTTTCCTTTTTACATTCGAGAATAATATCGTTGTACTTCAAATTGAATAAAAAATATTTTAACCAAACTCTTTCTAAGACAAAATGTAGCCTAAAATTAAACAAAATAATATAAACGTAAAGAGACACTGGGACGTGTACTCCTCGTCTTCTTGATTATTCAGGCCCTTTATTAATTTTACAACTAAATTTTTAAGATCTCCTTCAGTGTTAAAAGTCCATTTTATGAAAAAGGGAAAAATCGGCTCTTGAAACAAAAGTGTCGACAAATTAAAACGCTTTCAAGGCACGAGCTTCAGTAGCCGTCACGCAGTAAATAATTAATTAGCTTATTGCTGAGATGTTAATATTTTATGATACTATTAGAAATTCTTTTTCAAGAATAAAATTATTTTTGCATTATGGTTGTGCTTGGAGTTTCGTGGTTATGCTCTGCATTAAATTTTTAATGAAAATTAAGTATCCGTAATATTTCGTTCCGCTTTAGAAGGATTAGAAGTAAATCCGTCAGTATACAAAATTAATGAATAAAATGAATACGACTCGTCATACGGTAGGTATTATCATTTTTTATACAGATAATAAATTCAATTAAGCAAAAATAAACATCAGTTTATTTGAGTTTGATACTCTACTTAGGTTGTTACTTCATATTTTGATTTTTATGTATTCCTATTACGATTAAGTATATGTGTATATTGAATTGAATATATAAATATAAATAATTAAGTATATAGTTATATATTGTGGTTATTTACCCACCGGAAGTTTAAAAGATGTCTTATTATTTATCACTCTGAAACAGCTTTCGCAGAAGCTACTAAGTTTTAATTTATTCAAGAAAACTTGAGAGAAACAATAAAACAAATACCCACCCACATAGATTGCTATTTTCTCATGAACTTCACTTGAAACTGAAAATAAAAATAAATTGCTAGGCTTTTAATTGGATTTAAATGTAAACTATGAAAGAATAGCATGACACGATATTACGATAACATGCACTATATTTTAGTATTTAATCATACGAAAAATACAACCGGCCGAGTGCAAGTCGGACTTGTGCACCGAGGGCTCCAACAAACCTCGAAATTTGCAGCATAAACCTCTGTATCTTTTGATTGCGTTGGCTAATGGCTTACAAGTTTGATTTTTTCACAGCTTTAACGGTGGATTGACTAATTTGAATATTCAATATGAATTTCAGCTTGATACCTCTACGCGTTCCTGAAAAAAAGGATCTTGACATAAGATAGATAAGAGAGTACGTAGTAACGAAGTGAAATGGTTTAATTCAGATATTCTAAAATGCAACTGATTGTACTGACAATAACACAATAATTAATATTTCGCATTTCAATTGGATGGAAGACAAAACCGCTGGCTCTGCGCCCACTCCGTTGCGGCTGGCGACAGTCTCAACACATTACAACGATTTATTAAACAAGAAACCAACATTGTTTCGACCACGAAACAGTCACTATATCTGCTGTTAAAACGACAACTCGTTTTTAAAGAAATTACTACTGCTGTTTGTAGCGCGCTCTATATTGTGTCTCGTAGTTTCAATATAAATAGTTTTGATACCCAATTGAAGATACCTATGTAAATGCTACTAACAAATAAAATCTTTCTATATTTATAAACTATGTACATAAATTTTACATGTAAACAAACAAAAGATACACATTTTAAATGGAGAGCAAAAAATAAAATCTTAATTACTATCGATATTCACACTCGTAATATTGATAGGTCCCGATGTGGTGGTAAAGCTGGCAATTTTGGTATTGTTTCTCTATCCATATTCTTTTTTTGTGTAAAAGTAAAACCTAATTACATAATTAAATAACATATTTCTCTATGTAAAATATCATATATAGCTGCCATTATGAGTAGGTATCTAAAAAATAAAATGGTTATATACTTATTGTACATCATAAATGTGCGAATGTTACGTACGGTAATTTCTAGAAATTATTTGTAGTTGCTAAATTATAAGCTGGTCCAAAGCAAAATAGCACCAATTGGCCGGTTGCCAGTGCGAGAAAATGCATTTGTTACAAAAGTGAATATGAGTCCACTTATTGTGAACATAGCAGCGCTAATTCGAATAATTAACAAAATAGTTTCAACGGTACTGCGAGATACTGTTAAAGGTAGAATAATGTTGGTACGCTTTTAAATGGTATATTTGAAAAAGAATTTTATATAGCCTGATACAAAGTAACTGTATACAGTAACGGTCCTACAGGCAATAATTCATGCTACTCAGTGAAATATAATGCGGATGTTCTCATAATGTACGACGTGCAACTTAATCCCGACGCGACTTTTTCCGCCTCAGCTACGTATTTATACAAATGGTCCGCAATAAAAGTAATAAAAGCATCACTGTAAACCACGCGCACATACTTATCCGAGGATAGAAGAGAATTATTGTTTTCCGTTGCTCACTTACTGACTATATGACCCCCGCCTGCCCTGACGGTTAGTTATTAGTCTAAGATGGTACGTAGCCTGTTTTCATGTAATTTTCACAAGATTTAAAGTGATGAGTGAACATTACCAAATAGCCCGATAGCTATTTGGGCTATTTGTTAATTTCTTCTCTGCTTTTCTAATACATCAAAAGAGTAGTAGTGATACAAGTATGTATATAAATACACTCTATAAATATGTATTAATAAATAAATATTAATACACTCTACTTAGTTTAAATTTATTAGTTTATTTCAGCATAATAAGCAAATAAATTTATTAAGATAATTGAGCTAATACAAAAAAAAATCGAAGGTAGGTATACCATAAGTAACGTTTCTGTGTTACTTTATCTAGTTAACTAGAAAAGCTGGATTTCAACTAAATAACATTTGAAGGTTCATGAAAATTGAAAACTAAAAGCTTTAATTATTGATCCATAAGTATTGTTTAGGCTAACACTAAAATTAAGGCCAGTAAATTAGTAATTCATTGGAGAGGGCTGAGGATTTAAAGCGTTTTACAGTTTTAGGGTAGCGATATAGAATTAAATAGCGGGAAACGGTTAAGCTTTTAAGATAAGTGTCATCTAGAATAATCACTTACCGGTAGAGTATCTATTTTCACAGAGGTATTACAACCCTTATCTACTACCATAATGAAGACTTTATTAATTTAGAAAATAATTACATATTTAATATTGCCTTCATTATCTCCCTACTTGTAATACTTAATTACATAATTATGTATAAGTATTACATATATGCAAACATGATATTCTACAAAATAGAAGATAGAATCTGTGATAATACTCAGAAAATAAAATGTAATGTGTTAAAAACTTAGGTACAAAAAATTATATTTTGGTATGAAACTTATCATAGAATTTTATTTAATTTTAGAACTGCTAACTTAATCAATAGTTAATTATACTTCAACAAAAACATTAGTTCACGGAAATCCAATATAATTAAATGGAATAGATTAAAGAATAAAAAGCCATGAAAACAATAGGTCGTTAAATATAAGAGGCAGAATACATAAGTATAAAGCAGGCCGGACGCGTCTCCTTCGTATTTCATACAAGATCCGGCGCAAAAACATCGCATCGCTACCGGACAACAGGGCCACAAGTGCGACAAAGCGCGCTAGTGTATCTCGCTATATTTATAACTAGACCATTTCCGACAGTCGTTTTACGCCTGGGAGTTTCATATAAATTGAATTCATTATAGTTTGTGTATGTAATTGAAAATCTGTGTCCAACTTTTCAACTATTCCTGACGTAATTACTTAATTAGTAAACTTGGTGGAAGTTAGATGCTCTTTTAATTGTTTTTTTTTTTGTTAATGTAGTTTGAATACATATATTACTTAAAGTAACTCAATAGGCAATACTATATTAGTCAAATAGTATACATGAACAAACCTGAAAACAAACGATGAAGCTCAGAATATCTTAAGCATTATAGGTAGGTATAATAGAGTCGCAGTAACAGTACCTTTAATCTATTAAGGTACCTATTATATTATCTATGTGACCTAGTCTATTTTGAATAACGCTTTAACACGTTGTACCTAAGCAATCAACAAGTTTGCAGACATTACATTACATGCAATCAAATTCTACACTATACCCTCTTCAGTCTTCAATAGATACGATCCTGTAGCCATAACTAATACTTGTTACACATTTAATTCCTAAACGACTAAAACTTACTTATAAATTCCTAATTTAAACTACATATTATACACTTAGCGTACCTACAGCAAATTCAATATTTTATCGGAAGAGCCTATGTAAATATGTTTAAGGTAGATCTCTTTTGTTTTCTAATGAACAGCATTTCACCATCATGAGTACGAGAGAAAGCAACATTTTGCATAATATGGTTAGAGGGCTCAACTCTATAAAAATGTTCACGTACGCGGTTATAACTTGGCTATTACATACATGCGTCGAACCGTCTTACATTATGGTGGATTTTTACTGGATGAGGTACATTTGAATTTATATGATGGAAATGTTGTTTCATAAAGTCTGACGTAAGTTCATAACGTACATATCTAATATGGTACTTCCTTATGAAGTATTGCAAAACTGTAATTCAAAATAAAGGATAGAGTCCAGTAGGTACATATATTAGTATCTATTTTCAAGGCATTTCTGATTTCAATTAAGATTTGATTACCTACATAAAATAAAAATATATTTTCTACAAATAAATGTTGGGAAAATCGTTCAATTATTCTGAAAGAACGGTCATAAGATTAATTTTAAAAAATCTGAAAAAAATATATGATAATATAAAAAAAAACTTCCAAAATCGAACCTGAGGTACTACCTAGGTAATTGCTGCTAGTACTTATTATAATTTTTGAAATTCGTTAAATTGCCAAAATAACGACTAAAAGCTTAGAACTAAAAGCAATAAATAACCATGATAATATTAAAAAAACAAAACTTTTTTATTCATCTGCAATAAGTTACTAGTTTCCACCTACGTGTCTTGATGTATTAGTCTGCATTTGAAAGACTGCTATGAGCAATGGGTACGGTAAGTAATTAGTTCTAAAAGTTTAAACTGATAAAGTTTCGCTTGTGCGGCACATTGCTGGCTTCCCCCTGAAGTAAGTTTTTCTTATTATTCTCAGATTAGTCCTACTTAAATAACATAAATGGAGAAGATTGATTCAGAAACAAAAAGATTTATATTTCTCATATTATATTATGATCTATGCCTTCTTACAGTTTCAGGCACAACCCAATCTACATACCTACATTAGGTATACATTATCTATTAGGTATGTTCCTTACATTTACATTTTACCAACTTATTTAAACTTAAGTTTTAGGTACAATTTTCCATTATTTGTAGCAGTAACATTTACCAGGAATCAAAATGAAATGACCACATAAACTTGAAAAGTAAAAAAAAAATAAGCGGCCTCTTTGCTTAAATTTATTTAATCGAAGCTCACACTAATTAAGTAGATTAATCTGCTCCATTCATAATATTTTTGTACAAAATTACACCTAAATTATAATATTTTTTTACATAACCGCAACGTTATCGCTAGAATATTATAATATACACTACTAGTTGATATTGTTAGTATGGCGAGACCGAAGACTTAATATCCTGTATGGCTGCTTCCTGATGTCAACGTTTCCTTTTCAAACCCGCTAATATTGATTTTTCTTAGACACAAAATTGTTTATACTTACGTATATTTTTCTAAAACGTAACTTGTAACATCTTTATAATTGGAAAGATTTACGATTGTAGGGAAAAAATATTGTGTATTTAACGACACACACGTACTAACTTATCTAGTTTAGTTTGGATTAACTATTTTACCCATATCAACTTGAAACGAGTCCAGCAAATATGACTTGTAAAACTTTTAAATTACGTACTACTTAATCTTTTCCATTAAGTCAACAGAAACAAACATAATAATCTACAAAGGAGATAATTATCAGAAATAAATACTGAGCATATATATTTATAAAAGGCGCTTTCAGTCGTGTGAATAGAATTCTATTTTGTAAGTAGGTCGGTCTCTATATCTCTATAATTATGATTCAGTGTGAAATGCGAATAAGCGTCTTGCAATTCCATAAGCGTTCTATGGACGCTCAGGACGAGTTATAGCTTGCTATCAGGCGAGAGAACCATCAAAATAGTAGGTACCTACCTACTTATATTCTTACTCTACCAAGAAAAATACATTTGCTTCTATATTATATTTTCCATGAATGTTACTTATTCTGATATTTAAGATGATGATATATAATACTTAACTTAATAAACTACATGAATGATATAAACGCGAATGAAACCTAACTCGAATCACAAAAATTCTCAACTCATATTGCATTTGAAACTCTGCAGCGTGGATCTCTGAGCTCTTTATCTGGTCTTATTAAAAGCGGCCCAAAGCTCCTATTCCGATCACGTAGACAATTATTCGAGTAAAGTGTGCGGGCTTGAATCACTAACCTCGGTGAACGGCCAACTTTTACAATAAATCCATCTTGAGCTCGACAGTTAATCAGTCCCGCGATAAAAGCTTCAATCGGGCGAGCTACCTGAGGACGCTTCTCATTTTGTCATCATTATTCCCTTTTACAAAATTACCTTCGAACCATAACGTTGATTTGTTTATTGGTCGATTTATCACAAATAAATTTTATTTATATCAGTATCGGATAAACATAAATTTTATGGAAAGCATCCGTGTATAAAATTGCAATTTTTTCTTGTTTAGTACGCGGATTAATAGAGTAGGAATTTACGGAGGATAGTGTTATAAGACGTTAGACGTGTTTAATATTGATAGGCGTGGATTTCAACTGCATGTTATTAAGAATGTACATTGTTATTACAAATCATTTTAGAGGTAAGAAACATACCTAAATAAAAAATCTTGATTATTAAGATGCTTTGTAGTATGTTTTTCATTATATTCATAAAAAGTCCGTTATGTTCACTAATGCCAATATAATAATTAATTATATGACAAAAACACAAAGCGCTTTTGTTGCATAATTTTAAAACTCGTTATACGTCAAGCTATACTTCGTATCTTGCTTCGTATTCAATTTTATGAAATTATATATGTGAATAAAGAACCGCCTAATCAACTGTCAGTGGATAAAGTAAATCGATGACCTGACCAAGGCTAAGTCGCTTCTTAAGCGGATTTCTCGCAGTTAATTTCATTTAACAGAGATAATTTGTTCTAAGGGTCCTTTAAGCTCACGAAGATTGAGTTCAAGCACCCAAAAGTAAATATTAAGACGAGAAAATTCAGAAATAAAACAGTTTGATAAACGGAATTAGAATAGTCCAAAAATATTAAAATAATTGGGAATTCAATAATTTCTCATGACAGTTGTAGCTCTTACAAAACTCAGAACTTGTGCCAGTCGTTCACCCAGATAACTTTTACTGAAAACGCGGTCCAGTGCTTTGTTTACGAACAAAGCAAAATCTCGTTCTTGATTCAAGATCGAACGTAGAACGGCTTCACCGTTCGTCTCCAACTTATCTTTGTTCGGCCCTATTGATGCTTTCACTAACTCGCACAATATACCTAATACTAGTATACTCGCTTATTATTTTTCCGCTATATTGTTTTTTTGTGTTTCTATAATCATTTAATGTAATGTATATTATAACATATTTCTAATACATTTTAGTAAACTTGACAATATTTTATTCAGAGCAATTTTGTAGATCCATATCGATAACACAACGTAGGAACATCCAAAATGAAAAGACCTTTTTAATCTATAGATACTATAATATTATAAAGCTGAAGAGTTTTTTTGTTTGTTTGAACGCGCTAATCTCGGGAACTACTGCTCCGATTTACTGAAATTCTTTCAGTGTTAGATAGCTCATTTATCGAGGAAGGCTATAGGCCAAGGCTATATATCAACACGCTACGACCAACAGGAGTGGAGCCACGGGGGTGAAACCGCGCGGAGCAGCTAGTAAATTATAAAGTTAAGTATAAAATCTACAATTAATTTATAAGAAACAAATCAAATGTTTAGGAAAAGGAATAGAATGTTGCAAAGTAATAATAAAAATGTTGTTAAATTTAGGAATTGCATACATCTTCTAGGAAATGTAGGTATGTAATTCTCAAGGTAAGGTTAAAATACCTATAATATCTATATAATTTATATTTATAGATATATAAAGTAGAAAGTCGTGTTAGTTACTCCACTTATAACTCAAGAACGGCTCAACCGATTTAGCTGAAAATTGGCAGGGAGGTAGTTTAGAGCCAGGAAAAGGACATAGGATACTAAATATGTACCACGGGCGAAGCCGGGGCGGACCACTAGTCTGATATATATAATGTTAAAATATAATCTAATATCCTGACAAAATATACATTTTCTAGGTTTATATAATTTCCATGTCGTATTAAAAAATATCTAAAACGATGCTTTCTTTAAATTAAATACGATGTTAAACTGAGAATAAAAGTAATCAAAAAAATTCGTTAATTTACTATTTTTAGACTAGAATTTATTTACATTTTTGTTTGCTCTTTAAAAAAAATGTTTAGTTTTCCTATAAATTTGTCTAATATAACTTTTTTCACACAGTTCTGATTTTAGGAATTATATACATTTCGTACATTTCCTGTGACTTTTGACCTTGTGACCATTTTGTTAGATTTTTTAGAAGTTGAGAATATCAATAGAGGTAATACAAAGAGGTAACTTGTTACCACGTCAAAAAGTCACTACTAGGAACCTTGTGTGACGTGTGTAAACCTATATGTGTACTATGTTTTCCTTACGTCTTATGAAACAGTTCATTATGACGCGTGGAAGATAATATACGTTTTCTAGAAGCAGCCCTCATGCGAACAGATGAGTCTTGACTCTTGAGAGACGTGATTCAATTTGCATGCCGTGATGGACAGATTACCCGGTATGAGCTTCCGGGCCTTTTCAATCGCAAATAAATTAATCTTAGTATGATGTTCTATCCAATTCAATTAATGCGAGTCCAGGGAAGTTTAGTAAAAACATAGATGCACTCAAAAACCTATTAATTTAGATGTAGGTATAGCTAATTAGGTAAGAGCGTATTTAAAATCATTTAAAATGTATTTTTTTATTGTAGACAGGGAAGCGCTTGACCACAATCTCGCCTGATGTAAAGCTAATATGTTGTCGTAGATTGAAAGTCGCAAGTTTGCTCATTCATATCATAAATCAATCATCATATTTATAGGAATTATTTTTTGAATAGTATTTAATTATAATTAAGTAAAATAAATTATCTTTTTTTTCATTTGATAATTGTGTAAATTGCGTAGAATAAAAGTACGAAACTTAAAAGAAAAAACCATTTGCCTTGTTTTAGAACCAAAAATGTTCCATAGTTAAGACTACAGCCTTACGTCGGTTCTAATGAACGGGCTACTCGATTGAACTTCTGGTACTACATGGCGCGTCGTCTCCATTAATATTAGATGAGATTAATTTTAGATTTTGTTTATGAAACACTGAATATTTAAATTGATAGCTACAAGTAGTTACAATAAATATCTTTTAAACTTAACTAACGTAATTTAACAATATATTAACGTATGGCTGAGTATTTAATAAACTTTATCCAACTATTCTATAATTCCATAATGCAATGTAAATTATTTTTTAATGATAATTCTTTGATAAAAGATAGTAGAATTACGGTAATTATTTGTGACCTCATCAAATAATTAATATCATCATCCAGTAATCGTTGAAAAATATAATAAAAAAGTAATAAAAAATATTGGTGATCGTTGTTTAAAAAGTTGAATTAAAAAATGCTCCATGTAACCCTAGCCATGTTTCAGTCGCTAATGAAGCGAGCGATGAACATCGTAGTAAAGACTTTGGAGTGATCTTGGGGTGGATTTTTTGAGCGCACCTTCTTCGCTTGTTCATTAGTGTAATTAACTTACGCCGGTCTTTCACAATTCATTGCTACCCGATATTATCAAAACCATCCTTAAACAAAATATAGGTATCTATATATGTATCTACATCGTAGAATTGAGATATTAAAATGAGATGCATAATTTTTAAAATAGCCTAATAAATAGGAACCTATGTGACTTTGCATTTGCCGGACACTATTGATTTAATTGATAAAGAAAGAATCAAAATGATAACAAAGAAGATTACTATAAAATACTTGTTTATTTGTGTGATGGAGTCTGGAGACCCG
>CAJQZN010035613.1:16712-28481 GCA_907164685.1 Colias eurytheme | reverse complement strand
TTGTAACCCATCACAAAAAAGTGACACCGAATAAATCAACAACAATACAAATTACATTAACAAAATCAACTCGCACAATCTTGAATCTTATTTAACAGGTAATAAAGACGGTATTAAAACTATTTCTTTTGTTCTATAAGCAGTTTTAAACTTGTAAGATGCATCGATCGATCAAGGCGTATATATTAGACGTCAGATTAACTTTCATTTCGAAGTTGGAGGCATAATATGACATGAATTGTGTGACGATAGCATGATATATGATGTAGAAAATCAATAGATCAGTATTAAAGAATAAAAATAAGAAATAGGAGGAGGAATCCTGGTTAGGCCGTCAGCATTTTTTGCGCCATCCATGTCTTGTGATATTGTCTCGTTGACCAATAAATTCGCATTAAAGGTTGTCTTCGTTTCTTATCTGGGAAAAAGCAAAAATATTAGATGAGAATAGGTAAATGAGATTTAGGGCCAATTTTTCAATGCGTGGATAAAACTTATTCGTCGAATAATGTATAAAACTATCATTTTAAAAATGTATTCTAATTGCCCGTATTTGACAGTTTACGTGACATTTTAATATAAATAATGATAATATTATGAACACCTCATAAAAATTATGAGATGCTCAATTACTATTGAACAAAACTTCAAGTAATAATAAACCTCATGGTTTGCATGCTTTAGGAAATAAATTGGCACATTAGAATTATAACTATGTTCGCTTTAGTGAACATTAACTAAACCTAGGTACTAAATGCGGTTTAGTTTATGTAAAAATTGCATGATCTTTAATGTTTATTTCCATAACTTTGTCCACAGAGCAATTTCCACAAACATATCAGTTTGAACTTTGCAACAAAACTGAAAAAAGCGGAACAAAATCATAAATCATTTGTAACACCAAGCACAAGTTCCAATAACTTCTGATGGCTTATTTTGCAAATATAATATTAAAATGTAACAACTAGATTTGTATCTTATGTCAGGGGAATAGGGTTGAATTTCTTAAAACGGTGTAGATACGACAGCAAACAAAGGATTGTAATAGATGAGCTAAATAAAAATAGAGAAGATAGCCACTAGCGATATACAAAACCATAGAGTTGGCACGCTTCATTTAGCAAAACTATATCGAATTCATCCTCCATACTGTCTGCCTTATATGTTTTTACTAAAAATTGTGTAGCATAATGGAAGTACTCTATTGCTTTTTCTGTGCTGTGATAAAGTGGCACTTTGCTACATTTTCTCATATTACCATCATTAAACATTGTTCTTATTTTAGAATTTATTTACGCTTTACATTTCGGTAGAAAGGTTGAAAATAAATCGTAGATAGTAAGATGCTTATAAAAGTTATGTTATCATACAATGCTAAGTTATTTATGATTATTATTTTAACTCTCAATTCCATTGTAATCGGAACATATCTGAAACAATATTTGATTATCATATTGGGGAAAAGATCTAAAAATATATCGCTATCGAATTTTAGCGAGTTCTGCGACCGCAATCACCTGCCTACAACTATACTTGTATATCTTGTAAATAATATATTATGATTGAAAATATAATCAATATTTCGCCTTTTAAATATTGTTCTTCAATACTGAAGTCTATAGAATAAAAACAATATCACTTACATTTATCATTGGTTAATGCATTTGCAAATAGTCACGACACAAAAGGTTTCAGTGGCATTCATCATTATCACACATATGACATTGATGTGCACACAGCCTTTTATTTTAAGTATGTTGATAGCAAGACTTAACAAAAGTTACTCAAATGAAGCCGTACATTACATACATATGATATTAAAGTCAGGATTGTTTATTAAGGGCCGATTTTTCAATCCTTGGTTAAAATGTATCCGTCTAATAAAGTATTACACGAACATATTAAAAGGTCACCTGTAAACTGTCAAATACGGACAATTATAACACATTTTTGAAATGGTTGTTTAATACGTTATTTGACGAATAAGTTTTAACCAAGGTTTGAAAAATCAGCCCTTAAAGTATTGAACTGATATTTTTGCCATTTGCACCGAAATGAACTGAAAAACTTCTGTATATGAAGTTAACATCACCTTTAGCAAATTATTATCAAAAATATTGTACAATTGCGTTAATTCATACAACTTATACAATTTACAATTTAAATAAATACATTTCTAAATATAGAGGTAAGGGCCGATTTTTCAATGCTTGGATAAAATTTATCCGTCCAATAAAGTATTACACGAAAATATTAAAATGTCACGTAAACTGTCAAATACGGGCAATTAGAATACGTTTTTAAAATGGTAGTTTTATACAATATTCGACGAATAAGTTTTATCCAAGCATTGAAAAATCGGCCCTAAGTATGACAACTAAATCTAGTACAGTTGCTGTCTTTCACGTTAAAAATAATCCATAACATAAAAATCTAACGGCACATTATTGGTGATTATGACAATTTTTAATACTAAAACATAAAATCTCATACATACAAATAGTTAACCTAAGAACATTAAATGAGACGATCAGCCATAAAACCCATTAAGTACCACATATTATAAGCCATTAAATATATTATGCAGTGTTGGATCGTTCTAAATGGTTTTACATTAAAAAAGATGCCATCAATCTCTCGCGATGATATTACAATTATGGCACGTGATCACGCACTGTTTCGAATGGTTTTAATGTTAACTGGATGGACAAATTGCTTTCGAAGTAATTGTGTACCAGCTTTAGTATTTGGTGTTAAAACTATGGGTAGTTCTTGTATGCGTTTGCATTCATTGTCTGTCCTTTCTTAGAATGGAACAGAAACTTCCTGAAATTATAAATATCCGAATTGGGATTTTTTTGCAAATCGTTCTTCATTGCATCGGAAGAAAAGAAATTCCTAAATTGCATTTTATTCGAGAAATTTCTTGTCTAGTGTGTATCAAATATTTTATAATCTACGTGTATAATTATTGCTCAAAAGTAATTTTTCTTACGAAGAGTTTTGGTTTTTAAATGACTCTACCTCTCTACCATAAAATACTGAGTTGTTGGATATTCAGTACAATATGATTTTGATTCTTATATAAATTTTATGGATTATTTTAGACGAAAATAATTCCAAAACCAAACAGAGCGGTAATAGAAGTAGATTTTAAGGATAGTTTTATAAATGTCGAGTTGTTCTTTCAAATCTTTCATTAGCTCACAGTAAATGGCTTTTATAATTATTAAAAGAGCACTTCAAATATTATAGTACAAGGAGATCAATCGTTCCGAATAACCTAATATCAATTAATGTTAGGAAAATTGGTTGTGTCTGTTTTATTAACTGGGTTCTGTATAAAATTCGTTAAAAAAGAAACTCTAGAAATATTTCAGTGAAGTTTAATTCATCTTTTTAGTAAAAAAGCAAATAATATTTTCCTTATAGACAACACAAACGAAAAGTTAGTTACAAGCTAATAACACTAAAAGTGATAAAGGAAAAATAATTTTCCAAAGTAAAAGAAACCTCATTTTTTTGAAATAACAAATAATGTACTTCTAAAATGTCCTACACCTTACTATAACCGTAACAAAACATCGTAAACTACTAGAAATTTTCTATTTTTTATAAAAGTCAACGACATCGTAAACTACTAGAAATTTTCTACTTTTTATAAAAGTCAACGGATCCCTAAAAGTTACAAGATTAGTACACGCGCGGCGTCTGCGCATCGTCACCGTGACATGTAATAATGTGCTGATGGCACTCGATATTAATGGACCCTACAAATAAGCCTCTGTTCCTTCTGTTATTGGAAAATAGTGTTATACATATTTAAGATTGGAGATCGATCTTTTGTGAAAACGGTAGTTGAAACGATATCTCTATTTTTTAATATTTATTTCGTATGCAAGAGTTAGTTCATCAATATAGAAAATAAATATGTTTGTTTATATTGTATCTTCTCTTCCATTCAACGTTAAAAAAGTGAAAATCAAAAATTGCCTATGGAGAGTATTATCTTTACTAAATAATATATGCCTCTGTGATCTCACTCGAAGTGGTATGATTAGATCTAATTAAAACCTATTAACTTCAATTAAGACTTTCTTTGTTGATCACACTTAGTCTTAAATTCGAAAATTAGTTTTTCTTTAAAAAATTAGCTTAAGCATGTAATAACAAAATTAGCATAGCTTATGTTAAGTATAAGATCTAACAAGCTCGTTAAAATTCAAGTTAAATAAATCATAAGTCTAAACTTGGCTAAGCTAAGGAATACAAAGTAAGGTTAGCTGGATACAGGAACATCGTAAAACGGATTGCTCTGATCATAAGGTTACTGTTACACCGTTGTGTAATAAAACACACATGTACATAAATTATCATGTGTATGATTATCTGAAAAAAAGTGTATCTGTTGTACATACATAGATGTATAATTAAGCGATTTTTCAATCTTTATTAAAACTTATCCGTCCAATAAAGTGAAACCATAAATTTCACGAGTAAAATTTAAAAATAGACCTTTATTCGACTATTAACAGGAATAGAAAAATCAGTACATACCTACCTACTAAGCGAAATAAAGTTCGTGTCACTTCCTACGTGAAGGTGATAGAGTTCCAATAAAAGAAAACATACTGGCGGTAACAACCGTATCAAAATGTTAGCTTGATAAAATGAAAAGGATAATTTTCTAAAAGATCGTTGAAATACTGCATTTATGTAGATATGTAGATATGCAAGACAATTATGAATAGTATCAGCCTAATTTGAAAAATTGAAGGTCTTGACAGAATATTTTAATTGTTTCTTTGCTTCGATTAAGTAAATAAAAATAACTTTAATTACAGTGTACCATCGGTGTAAGGCACAGCCACCTAAGTGGGCACACTGCACTTCATCTAGCAACGAATAAAGCGGCGTTTAAGTTTTGATTTATTAGCCCATTGCGTATCGCGGACAACGGTAAATGTGGTCATTAGTGCGCTTTCACACTAGCGGCGGTTGTATGACGCGTTTGTTGGGCGTTTTTTTTAACTCATAAATATATACGATTAAAGGATCAGGGAGCAATATTATTGAGAAAATATGATTTCAATTTAGATATAATATATAACAGCAATATAAGAGAGTTAAATCAATATAGTACGATAATTATTCTCTTATTCTACGATTGCAAAAATTCTTTACTCAATCTCACAACGAAAAAAGCAAAATTATCCACCTGTTTATGATTATCTATACAGAAGTTGTCTTTCATTTAAAAAATCATGATGCTACTCAATTTATCTCGATTTGTACTACTCTCTACTTGTAATACATGTTTGAAAATCAACGTCCATAAAAACCCCTGAAACTAGATTCCAAATTGTAAATATCATAAAATTTATCATGTCAAAACGAAGGTGTAAAGCCGTACACACACATGCAACTACCTAAAGTAGCGGTTCCTTATTGCTACAGACGTACAGCACGCTCTTCATATGATGAGATCTTAATGGTTTAAATGTAAGTTAATGGACGAAAATATTGCTCAATGCGTAATTTGACATAGTTTATGTATTGTTGAAGTGTTCTCTGTGGTTTTATGGTGATTATAATAATTCTTCTTCTAGTATCATTAACGTTCTGAATCTGGATTGACTTTACAAAGGTTAAACCTTTTATAATTTGAAGATATAAGCACAAGTATGTTATTTTCAATAGGATTATGTATTTATGGTAAAATCTCACACACGCGGTAAAATTACAATAAAAACATACTCCAAAGTGTATTTAAAAATAGATGTAGATACTAGTCAAATGGGTGTTTCTCGTATTGACTATCTCCAACTAAAAGATACCTATACATAATATTACTCCGTTACTTTCTTATTATAAAACAAACCAATAAACACGGCATTTATATTACTAAATATATTATAACACCAAGGTGGTCAATACACCATAAAGTAATAATAAGAATAATATTGAATTACTGGAGTTACCGCACTGGCGCGTGCCCTGTATCTTTGTATAGTGTTGGATGCAGTTTATCGATAAATTAATCAGACTTAAGACAATTTAAATAACAATCTTGTTTATGAGGTAGTAAACGCATGACCGTAGCATAGCCTAGATCTCACACAAGTAAAGTGGCTAAGCATTTATGCAGACTTTTCTTTTTTCACTTACAGAGAATCAGTATGGTATATATACGTATATTTAATATAAATGATAAATTCATGTTTAAATCCCACAATAAATACAACCTCTTTAATTTATAATCCTGTAGGTTACGCAATATGTAATTATTATTAAAGTGAACTCTACCAAAACCATATTTCTAGTTATTAGTCTGTATGAAAATTACCTATAATATGAAAATAATATCGATAACGGTGCACATCACTAAACATTCAGATGTCGTATTGAGAAAACGGTATTGCGGTGTGTGTAAAACATAATATTATGCGGTCTGTAAATGGAAAGACGAAGTAACCTGAGCCGAATGAAAGCTAATCTAATATTGAAACAATTCTATACATTTTCCATTGCCCTGTAATTTTGAAGGTAATTTTCAAAACGGTAGCATCTAAGCTATTTCGTATCGGTTTCAAATTGCATCATAATTTGATACCGCTAATACGTTATGTTTACGCATTCAATTCTGGAATGGAATATAAATTAATGTTATTGATGTTATTTTGAAATCTGACTGACCGATGGCTCGGTTGGTAGTGACCATGTCTTCCAAGCCAGAGATTATGGGTTTCTCATTTCCCACCCAGGGCAAATATCTGTGTGATGAACATCGATGTTTGCTCTATGTGTGGGTGTTAATTATCTAAATAACGTAGATATTTTAAATAAAACGCAACGTAAAAGTAGATATATAAGATTATATATATGTATGTTTATCAGCCATCTGGATTCCATAACACAAGCGAAAAGCTTAGTAAGGGACCAGATCGTGTCGTGAATTTCCTGAAATAAATATATACATATAAAAAAATGCACGTAAAGATAACACATCAATTATTCTTTAATACATCTATTTAAACAATGTAATGAGATTGCACATGTAATAAAGTTTATGTACGTACTAACTACAAAGTTTTGTTTTTTATAGTTTTTAGAATGTTCTAAGAAAATCATGTAATGACCAAGTAATTTGCTGCTTACTGATTAGAATCAGTAATTAGTTGATCATGAAATGATACGGATAAATGAGACATATACAACGACTTATTTTACAGCCACAATAATTATCTTATAGGGATAAAACGAACTCACATTATTTTTAATATTTATGTAATTGTTATAATACTTGACATTATTTAAAATCGACGCATGGACATTATCTTTAAAATTGTTCATTCATGTTTTTGATATGTATATAAAACAAAACACCTATTTCTCTTGTTTAATTATACGTGTAAGTCCTTAATTACAGCAAGAATGGGGAAAAAAACAGTGTATTTTTCCCCTGCAATAAATCAGTGCAATTGTTCACTTAAAGAGCACTTGAAATTCTAATAAACTTTATTATCTGTGCCCCGATACGTTGTTATAGTCTTATCATACATGCCTGTGTTTGGTTTCCTTTGATAGCGCATTTTCAATTTATATTTTGTTTGTATTTAATTTTTAACTTAAGGTCAAGTCGTAGCGTTTATAGAGAATATTTACGGGATGCAAATTGACATATTTATATTATGTAAAGAAAAAATACTTTATATAGTACATTTAAAACACGTTTTTTTATGTTTTTTTACTTTTATTATTATGACGACGTTACTGGCGTAACTCTTGCTCATGACTTCTCGTTACCGCTCTACAACTGTGTTATTCTAGTACATAATCTACTAAACTTCCAAATTTTATCAAAATCTATTCAGTAGTAAACCTTTCATACACCCATCCAGGTAGGATTTACTTTAAGTCAAATTATAATATAAGAAATGCACTTGCTTTGTTCATCATATTTTTAATTTTAGTTTATGCGGTCTTTCTTATGTATGTTTGTTGTGTGTGTATGTTGAAATCAAGTGACCAAATTAATATTGTTATATTAATAAGCAAACCAATAGCATCATACTAATTAAATAACAATAAATCAGTATAATGATATAACTGATAATAAATGATCATTTATTCCTATATTATTATTCATACTAATACAATATTATACAATAAATCCAAATGGACCTTAATAAGTGCAATAACGCAATATGGCTTATCTACACTTCGACGTAGTAGTCGATTGTAAAATTATCTATCGTATTGTACATGTATATAAATACATAATATTGTATGCATTTAGTCATAAAGCGTGAGAACTGCACTTGCAGTAAAATAAATATATCGACGTTTAAAAAATCGCGCGGACAACCCTAATTTTGGTTTTTTTATGAAAATAGATTACATTTTTGATTATACTGGCTTTACGCGTTTCTTATATTTAATTTACATGAAATAAAACATGATTTAAATCCAAAGTTAAACACTTCGGATACAATATAATTCTTAAAAAACCTTCATATTGTCAGAACTAAACCAAATTTAAATGGGACAACATGACAGGCACCAACTTTCAAATAAAAAAAAAATATCGGTGTCGGTTCACCCAGAAAGTCCTAAGGTAACATGTCCAAAAAATTACACGCGAATAAAACAACCTCCTTCTTTTTTGAAGTCGGTTAAAAAATCGCGTAACACAAATATTTCGTTAAAATGACACAAGGAAGTAAATCATAATTGTACGTGATTAATTAACCGTGCAACTAATAAGGAATTCCTCTGCCAAAGTCATTAAGGCTGCAGTCTAGCAAAATTGCGTTTTCAACAAGTTATTTGACAATTTTTTCCCGGCTAATGAAATGATAAACTGAATTTTTTTTTCTTGTTTATCAATAAGTGTTATATACGCAATGCGCGTGAATTTTTTCACATTTATAAAGTTACTTTATTTTACCTTAATCAGGCCTTCAAGATAAGTCTCTTTCCCCCAAAGACATTTCGAGCTAAGTTTGTGCACTCACTACGTTGCAACCGATTACAATTTACACAATCTGATCAGCGCATTATTATCCTTATATAGTCGTTACTAAAAACTGCTGAATACAATTTCCGAAAAACTTATGATTTTCTTAATTAGAACGTTATAAATTCATTAAATTTCCCATTTTTTGCCTTACAAAATCTATTGATAAATACTGCTAAAAGTTATTTTTTCCATTAATTTATTCGAGTTGGTTGAAGACCAATGAGTATTAATCCTTTAAAAAATTTTTTTTTTGAATTTTGATAATTCTTTAAATATTAAAAAAATATTTAAAATAATTAGGAAAAATCCTAGCGAATTTCTTTAGTCGCGCTCCTTGGGCCGGAGCGTTCTGACGTGTGCTCTACGCTCGATTTTCCTTCATACCGAAGTGAAAGTTGCTCTACTTCATTAAATTTAATATTTTTGTTAATTGATTATTTTTATATTAGTTTTATGCAAATATTCGTATTTTTAAACATTTGATTTCGATATGGAAAATAAACGAAAAAAATACGCGTGTAACTACATACTAGAAAAAAAATTATCTTCGAACATAAAGTTAATGAAACCAAATAGATTGCAAAGGTGATTGGCAACAATTTCTTTATTTTACGGGGTGTCAGTAAAGGGATGTATATTTCTTTAAAACTAAAGTAAGCTCATAAATTTTCTTCGTTCTAAGTTCCAAAAATGTTTATTTTTCGTTTGAGAAATACGAAATATAATATAAACTTGTATTGAGAACTTGAACTTCCCAAGTTCATCCGGGGAAATCCCCATACGGGGAAAATGATTTGTTTACTCCAAAATTGATCCGAGGTGTTTTAATTTTTTCTTCTAGTCATTTTCAACGTAGCGGCATGTTGTTTGATTATTAATTTTGTAACTTAAATACAGGATGTCGGTTTTATATTCTGATCTTACAGACGCACTGACAAATTTAGTCCGCCATTTCTAGTTTAGTCTACCAACTCTAAGTACCAATATTAAAACGAATGGATTATCATCACATCATCAAAACTCAGATGTAATGGAAGATCACAATAACATAGAAAATTCAGTGGGTGTTGAGAACTAAACAAACAAAAGTAACAGAGACGCGAAGAATAAAAAAAGAGGACGAAAACGATAATTCGTTGATGCTTTCTCTTTTCGACGTATTGTTAGGGTACATCACCAATCTGCAAAAAACAAAACTGATGATTCCCAATTGCTGATTAAAAATGAAAAACAAATAATCGACAACAGTGGTGAAAATTTGCTGATCACAATGAAACATCCTTCAGTGGTAGCAGATTTACTCATTTCAATGTATCGGTGAACAGCGTAAAGGAGAGGAGGACAGGAAAACATTATGAATGTGGATGGTGGATTGTATACAGGGTGTAATCGATAAGTATGTGCACGCGATTATGACGTTATTATTGCAGGTATCAAAAAACTTAAAACTGATATCGAAATTACTCTACCTAATGAGCAAAATGACAATAATAACTTTTTAAAAGTATAACGAGAAATATCTAAAAAAATTACTTTATACACTCCCATATCAAAAAGGGAAAATGGGACTAGTAGAAGTTAAATGTCTAATTCCGGCAAAAGACATGAATGCGGAAGATGCGGTTAAAAAAAATTTAATATTTGAAATACAATGCAAAAAATAACACTTTTGTCATAGATAAGAATCATGACTATTTTTTCTAAATTCAGGGACAACTTAACGTTGCAGAAGCAGAAGTCTGCTTATTTGCTGTTTGGACTGGAGTGAATAATTCGTTAAAAATAGAATATAATATAAAATAATTTGGAAAATCCAAAAGTGCACGCCTCATAATTTTTTTTTAATAAATATTTATTAATTATTATTTTTGTTTATTTAATAACAATTAAACCACATCGAATCAGACCCTGAAAAATGAAAGGGTTCTATTCCTGAGCATACTCAAGCGTAAGAGAAAAAAAAAGACTCGATTAGTAAAGTATTTCGGTCGCTATCGTGTTAACAAGAAAAAGGATCCGCACATACAGACACACGGACGTCCAAGACAGAACTTTTTTAAACTGTTTTTTAACTAGTTTAAATAACAAAAATGACATCAAAAATATCATGAACGTTAAAAATAGTGTTTTTTCTTAATATGTGTGTGTATGTATTATCTTACAAGTGCAATGTATGATACATAAAGACATTTTAAGTTTGAAAAATCAGATGTTTTGCGCGAAGTGACAGTAGTACCCACCTCAACGCTTCGCTTATGAGGCGTGCAAAAGTATGTAACGTTTAGGCAAAATAAAATGATGGACCATTATCAAGATTTTACATAAATTGCCTACTGTCAGAATTGATTGATTTGAGACTTCAGCATTCGATGCCCATCAAGGACCCATCCTATATCATTCAAGCGATTGAAAAAAAATAGATAAATCCAGTGCAACCGATAAAGCATCAGAATGCTAGCAAAAGATTTATTAGGTTTATCAATATAAATCTATATATTACACATAATATAATAAATCTGTAGAAGACGCGAAGACTGACATCCGCGCGGACGGAGTCGCGGGCGGAAGCTAGTCAGAAATAAATATCTTTTGTTTTCATTTAACACAAACATTACATTTTTTTTATTATATACAAAATTTGTTTATCCGTTTTATTAGTTAAACTGAACAACTTTCACTAAGAAACTTAGGTCGAAAAAGATGTATAGAGTTCTGCATTTTGTATGGAAAGCTTATTTTTTTTATAT
>CAJQZN010035613.1:0-11712 GCA_907164685.1 Colias eurytheme | reverse complement strand
CCTGCAAGCTTGACACTGGATCCAATTTTCTCCTGGTAAACTTTCAGTATAGCCTTCGCAACAAATCAGACAGGAATAATCATTATCATCACTTTCTTCACTTGACTGGAGTATTTTTTTACAGACACCCTTCTTCCTTTTCTTACCCATGTTCTTCTTTGGCTTCTTAATTTTTTTTGTGGTTTTATTTTGCTGTTCTTCTAAAGCGTTCTTTTCGGGAGTGTCTGTTAGTATTGCAGCTTTCCTCTTTCTTCTGTTAGTTTTAGCTGCTTTTTTAGGGCCAGCCTTTGGGTATGGTCGTACTATTTCCAGTTGTTTGAGTCGTGGGGTAAGTTGAGCAACTATAGCTCAACTAACCCCAACCCGGAATTTTAGAACAAAAGTGAGGTTATAAAAAAATCGTAAGAGTTATACCCAGAACCTCTCTACATATCAAAAGTACAATAATTATCTGGAAGATTAACACTTACCTGATTGAAAACAGACAACAATTGATTAATATAGACGAAAACTTGCAATAAACGACGTTTTTACTTTTTGGGCACAAAATAAACAAAACCCACGGGCGCTTCACTCGTTCGTCCAGCCGCCGCTAGTGATCGCGTGGTGATTACCCCTCCCGCGACTCCTTCTTTCCGCCATACGATGCCTATACGTATGGTGAATAGTTTGCGAGATATTTCGATTGCCCAACTTGCCCCTATGCTCAACTAGCCCCGCCCTACCCCGTGCTATAGATTGATTATTATTATTAATCATAATCGTGCCTAATTAAATATCTATATCTTATTAATAATATAATATATAAATAGAGTGAACTCTATAATCGTTTGAAATAAAATTTAAATAACCATTCTAAGTAGGATTTATAAAATCTAACTTTACAAGCAGAGCAAGAATCCCCGTAAGTCCCAAGTTATATTCAAGTAAGTGAAATAAATACAATTTTAAATAACAGGGAACTTGAGAAACATCTTTAGCTATGGGATATCAACTATCTGGGCTTTGGAACAAGTTATGGATACAGCGTAAATTAAATGAAATAAATTTACTAATAAGAATAATAGACTGGGGTAGAAGCCTTTGAAAATAATGAAAAGATAAAAAAAATCGCAGTCGGATGAAACCCATTAGAAAAGGAGGGGAATATGATAAAAATGTAAGGAAAAATAAATTACGGTCAATCCGAGTTCGGGAAGCGGGAGGGGGGAGCTTTTAAGAGAAAAAAATGGTTTCTCTCGATTTTCGACAAAACTACAAGTCCTATAGAAAAAAGTTCAATGGCAAAGTTGTAGGTAATTAAAAGTTCTACAACTTTTGTATTCACAATTTTTTCACATAACCTAAAAATTTAGGAAATCGAGAGAAACCATTTTTTTCTCTTAAAAGCTCCCCCCTCCCGCTTCCCGAACTCGGATTGACCGTATCTAATTTATTTTTCCTTACATTTTTATCATATTCCCCTCCTTTTCTAATGGGTTTCATCCGACTGCGATTTTTTTTTGTTTCAAAAATTATCTACTCTAGTCTATAAGACGTATTGTCGTTCGTTATTATTTCAAAAGCTTAGAATGATATAATGTTTTGGCAGGAGAAAACGTTAACAAAACGTTTTCGTTAAAGACAATAATATGTGACATTTAAATAAAAAAAGATTTACGTGCGAATAATTAATACCTAGTTACAATTATAGTAAATGAATACATTAATATGTAATGTAGATTAGCCGGAATAGTTTACTTTATGATTTATTAGTATTTTAGGAAAAAGAATCGTTTGCTCCAAGTTTAATATAATTTGGGTATTTAATCTCAAGGGCTAAACAAGCACTGGAAGCTGCTGACCTTTTTTTACCATATAGAGAATTGTACTCTATAGTATCAAACTGATTAAATTACAAAAAATTGAATAAAAAGCATATGCAAAATTACATGTAATAACTTACTATTAAAACACGCTACATCTCATGCCTTAAAACACTATATACTACGAACTATATCCTACCATACAATATACATACATATGAACTTTTGCAGGGAAAAGCAGAAGCGGTTCGAAACCGGTTTATAGAATAGTGCACGAACATAGTACTTGCAGTGCGAGTTATCGCTCATTTAGTCTGCACTTCTCAAACAAATTACCGTACTTCTATTGTAAAGACGTAGTTTAGGTTCGTAAATATCGCGGGAACATATTATTATGGTCGTATTTGGTGGTGGAATAGCCAAAGCTTTATGATTAGCATTAGCGCGCGGCTTAACTTTAATACACGGAAAAACCTATGTCATAATACAAACTCTACCAACTAGCTGAGCCGCTTGGTTTCACTGAACTTACAGGCGGTCAAGTTCAAGTATTTCTATAGCTCATGTATTTTTCTGATGTATAACCTATACCAAACATTACTGCGAAGTTTCGTCCAAATCCGTCCAGTCGTTTTCATGAAAGAGTAACAAAAAATGCATAAAATTTCGAATTTATAATTTAAGTAGGATATAATATGAAGCAAAATCCGTTCTTATACATCATAGCATACATCCATTCTCAGGAAACTAACAAACCTACAACTAATTTATTGTTAGACGTAGAAACCAATCGCAACGTAGCAATGTTTATTAGACTCTTTTACCAGCTCTCCAGAAGAATAGGGAATCGAATTCAAAAGAAAATTGAAATGACATATATACGCTCCATGGATTTATTGTTTCGGCTAAAACAGCACTTTATGGCGTCTTTATTGCCCCTTATGGCGATTCTATCGCTTCAGTAATATACATTAATCTTCTTTTGTGCAACTAATAGTGTTTCCTAAAATAACAATTGACTTTTGCGTTTTTACTTACATTTTAAAGAAATTTATGTTCCTGTGTCAGAGCTTCTCTTATGTTGCATCTTTTTCAGGACAGCCGTTTACATACATTCAATTTTACATAAAAAATAAATTATTCATGAACAATATTATTTAAGTGTTCCTGTGTCTTAATTACATAATATAAGAAATTATATTTAGCTCAAAATCTTGAATTTAATTGTACCTATCTAAACTTTTACATTTTTTAAATAAATAGTGTTTTACATCACTAAATACAACCGTATATTATATGAGGAAATTCATAGGTTAAGGATTCTTGATTTTTAACTAAAAACAACAATCTTACATTAAAAAGTAATAAAACCAAAAGACAATGCAAAGCAAAATAATCAAACTGTCCACGATCTTATAACAAAACAACGGTTTGTAATTCAATCGTATTGTTTTACTATTTGTTCTAAACCATTTGTTAGCGTAAGGTAATTAATTGTTATATGACTGATGTATAGTAAGGCAAGTGGCTACTGCTTTGGGCTAGAACGGTTTAAATTATGTTACAATACAATTTACATGTACTAAATTGTTTTGTTTAAGACACACAATAAATAGCATGCAAATAAAGCAAAATATTAGATTTAGATTACGGAATGAATTGTTCAGCATTACCATTTATTTCTTTTAATGAAGTTGTCATGTACTAGCGTTCAAAATGTAAGGTAAGATATAATTATTATATGTATATCTAACTTAAATACATAAGATTAAACATTACGTCACGTAACAAGAAACCTTTCAGAATTATTCGAGTCCAAACTCCAAACTGATAGGGAAATGTAATAAAATAAAAAATAAAAATGCTGAAACAGGAAGCAAATAATGCTATTTTCTTACCAAATATCAATCGAAACTGATTGTTTGTATGTCAAACAGACAGCCAACACCAATTTGTAACTTAAACACTATTCTTAGCAGAAGCATTGTCTACGATTGCTCAATTTATAACAACTACCCAATAATCAGAACAGTAAAATAAAAAAAAATGCATCTAACAGTAAATTAACGTTACCATAAAAATATCGATCGAATCTTATATATATCTAAAGTAAACATAAAACCGGTAATCTGAAAAACTATCTTTCGACATAGTTTTAATCTTCCATGCATAAATTATGTGGCAGTCGTTAAATATCAGCTTTGCATTGACAGAGCTTTACAAGTTTATCTCGATCAGTTGTTCCTTCAATGTGAACCTTATTGTGTTTGTGTTTAGGATCGTTTTTAGTTTGTAATGTTATAATATCGTTGTCATCAACATGTTTAGCTTGCGCAAGAGCAGCACGAGCCAGTTTATGCTACATTGTGTTATGTTGACTTTTAGTTATTGAATTGTATGTTCTCTATTGTCGTATTTTGCTTGAATTTGTTCTGTATTTGAAACTGAATTAGTACATAATTTGTATCTAGTATAGTTTATTTTGGGTCCTACATCTTTTAAGGAGTTTGCGTATTATTGATTGTCATGTATTTAGGATAAAATAAGATTTCACTAGTGTTCTTTAGAGTGATAATAATTTATATCTAATAAAAGGCTGATCATCTAATTCTCTATAAAGGAAAACATTTCAATCAAGTCTATTAATAAGTAAAATTAAACTACAATGTCTTCAAGGGGTCGTGGGATTTCACGAATATACTCAGGTGAATAAAACAGAAAGGTCACTGGTAATACGAGGCCATGTGAGGGAAATATACCCTATACTTCTTACAATATAAAAGGGATTTCTAAGTAAAATTTATTTTTCAAATGACATATTTTGACACATAAATGACCTTAATTCCTTACTAGCTGTGCTCCGCGGTTTCACCCGCATTGCTCCGCTCAAGCTGGTCTTAGCGTGATGATTCCTCGATAAATGGGCTATCTAACACCGAAAGAATTTTTCAAATCGGACCAGTAGTTCCTGAGATTAGCGCGTTCAACAAACTCTTCAGCTTTATAATATTAGTATAGATTCCTAACTGCAAAGCATATTTAGGATTGTAATCACAAGAACTACCACTTCATTTAGAACTCATACCAAATTAATAGTACCACAGCATGCACAATAAACTTGATCGTTAATAATATTATGTCAGCCGCAGGTGTTATCTATTTCGCAATGCAATGCGTAGGATCGAATATCGATTCGACTTGAGCCACCGAATAATTCTGACATAAATCAATGCAGCCTTATTTGTTACTTTGACATGGAGTAGAAATTGTCTGTTATTGTGTTAGTGCTATTGTTCAATCATAAAGTTGTTAATAAATAGATAATACATTTGATTAGCGGTTTGTATTTCAGGGTAAAGTGTTATAGAATTGTAAGCTATCAACATTGGTATTATTTGCTGATCAGAAAACGTTCCATAATGAAGAAAAAGTTCCTTAAAGTTAGCAGGTTACTGTTGAATTTGATAGATTTTCAACTTAAAATAGATGGAATAAATGTGATGAAAGATTTCAAGGACACATTATCACATACCTAAAATAAAATTATATTGCTATTCGCCGTTCTATCGCTATTTTCAGGACTGACAAAGTAAGATATATCTAGCTTTGTCTAAGATATATCTAACTTAATAAATAACAACTAACTAAACGTTATAACTTTATAAATTTATCTGCCAATTATTATACAGTGATACAACTGAACAAATTAACTATGAATAATTTAACTTAATCTTGGCTTTATATTTACTTATCTGTAAACAATACAGTAAATTATGTTATACTAATTTACGCCCGAGGCTTCGCCCGCGTTTTCAAAGAAAAACCCGCATAGTTCCCGTTCCTGTGGATAAAAAGTAGCCGATGTCTTATTCTGGGTCTTCAGCTAGGTACATACCAAATTTCATTGTAATCGGTTCAGTGGTATTTGCGTGAAAGAGACAAACATCCATCCATCCATCCTCACAAACTTTCGCATTTATAATATTAGTAGGATACAAAATAAGTTATAATTTATTTTCTTCGTGTCTTGAGCTATGTTTAAGAGCATTCAACCTGATATTTAAGTGGTCATAATAAATAGATTTACTTTATAACCACCCACGGGCCGCGTAGGTGGATGTTGCAAAATGGATGCCAAGTGCAATTCAAGTATAATTATTATAATTAAAGACTAATTCAAATCATAACTATATTCTGTTTGTAATAATAGTTATTTATACGATTTTTCAATTTCCAAATAAAACTTAAAATTCGTTGTATCCTACCGCTCACCATGGGATCGGGAGGAAATAATAGGTCATAAAGAATAATAGTAGATAACTGAAATAAAATATAATAATATCTTATTTAATAATAGAAAATTTTGTTTCAGAAAAAAATACAATCACTTTTTTCAAACAGTTCTTACGATGTACAATATGAATGATGATTACTATACATAAAAATGCATACAGAAATAGATAATTGTATAACATTATGAATAACATCTGTTATTACAATACTTCCTTAATTACTTGCAAATCTGATAAAATTAAATGAATCACATCACGCACTTGACCTACATGTGTTCGTGAAGGAAATGCTCATAGGCGATTTGCATTTACTGTATCGTGTCTGCAATGGAATAGGAAAAAGCTTTTAAAAATAAATAGTTTTTGCTGGATGTTATGGTGAAGGAATCACTTCTATTTATTCATTTAACTTTAACTAGAAAACAAGTGATAACTGCGTTAAAAACAACCGACTTCAAACTTGCACTTGCAACATTTACAAATACAGACAAAAATGCTCATAAAATAAACCAATGGGCCTATCCGAATAAAATTTTTATGGGACCAATTCGACACCATCCCGCATCGAACAAAAAAACAATCACGTAAATCGGTTCAGAAACCTCGGAGTAATCGGTGTACATACATAAAAAAAAACATACCGGCCGAATTGATAACCTCCTCCTTTTTTTGAAGTCGGTTAATAATGTTATGTAGGCATCATTTGTACAAGAGCCATCCTGCAACCTCTTCCAGGAAACGTGAAAAAATATGTTATGCACAAAAGTGTGCGTCTGTGTGTGTGGCATGATAAACTTATATAAGTGCTTTTTTGAGTTGTCTATTTGTATTAGTATCGTAGTTAATGAAGTTTGATTTTAGTTTAAGTTTAATGTTAGGAAGGAAAATTTTCCAACATTTTCTATCTCTACAATGTGTCTTAGCCATGTTTGATAAAATAAAAGTGAATGAGATATCGTTCATTAGAATTCTGTTTTTACTTCAGCTTTAGAATGTTTTTTGCTGTATGATTTCATTATATGATTTTCCATGTGTAAAATTGGAAGCGAAAAAAAGGCAGCACATTTAACATTTTGATCAGTGATTCTCATTTTGAAATCTGCAGTCTTCTTTTTTATTAATTATATACCCATACAAACTGCCCATTTTTTATACGTCTGGGGCGTTTTAAAACTGTATTCAATATCAAGATCCGACGCAATTACAAGATGTCCTTGAAGCGAATTGCAGGTTCATTTTGCAAACAGGTTTGAACTTTCTCTACCATTTTTAAACCTGATACTGACCTGTGACAATAATTACCATGGTCGTACCTTGTATGGAGGGACCGTTAATACCTTTTGACTGGGAGCAAAATTATATTGAGCCACTTTTGGATGGAGAATCTTGCTTTTCTGTGGTCCTTTCTTTGGCGGGCAAGCGAAACTTGCTGTTGTGTGATTTTGACTTTTATGAAGGTACTTTTATCGCAATTTTGAGAAAATGTGATCATTAGAAAACTTATTGAAATGTTTTTAACATTAATGGGCACAAGACGAAAGCTCTGTTTGGCTTCGCTGAAGCAGCTCTTCCGCAAACAAAGTATATCATGCTTTTGCAAATAGTAAGAACAGGGACAATATTTGTGTCTATAGAGGCTAAAGCAGCTCACCAATCTATTTTAACAACAAGGAAGTACATACAAAGTAACAATAATTTTTAATTAGACGACCATTTCACTTAAGCCACCTTGTTTGCGTTCAATTTAATCCAATCAATACAGTTATTTGTCGTGATTGAATCAATGATTACTTAACAATGCATCCTAAGCACGTAGCTTAGGCCATGTTCTAGTGCTTATCTAGACCAAAGTTAGAATATTAAGTGCACCGTTATGTCGTGATGATGGTGTATCGAATGCTTTATTAATTATTACTAGGGAATTTCAAATGATGGAAAATAGGGCATCTTTTGCATACGGTTATCTTTAAAAGTAATGACTAAAAAGTTACAATTGTTGGGCTCATAATATGATCTACATATATCATGATGAGTATCTTAATATCTTATCTTAATACTATTATAAAGGCGAAAGTTTGTTTGGATGTATGGATGTTTGTTACTCTTTCACGTAAAAACTACAGAACCGATTACAATGAAATTTAGCACACATATAGAGGGTAACTTGGATTAACACATAGGATAGGTTTTATCCCGGAAATCCCACGGGAACGGGAACTATGCGGGTTTTCCTTTGAAAACGCGGGCGAAGCCGCGGGCGGAAATCTAGTCGTATTATATGTTGGAAATCAGCCTTGAACCATGAGCTGCCTTGAGGGTAGTGTTTATTATATAAATAATGCTTTATTAAGCTTACTACTGCTATCATTAGTGATCAATACATTTACCTATCAATATTTAAACCTAAGAACTCAAAATGGATTGGATTATAGCATAGGAGGGCCGTGTCCCAGCAGTGGGAACCTAATAGCTGATGATGACGAAGAAATCAAAAACTATACCTTTCATTAAAATATTTATTCAATACTAGCAGTCCGCCCCGGCTTCGCCCGTGGTACATATTTACGTTTTCTCTACGTAAGAACCATCCTCGTACTACAGGAATATAATAAAAAAAGAATTAACGAAATCGGTTCAGCCGTTCTCAAGTTATGCGCTTACCAACACATTTTGAGATTCATTTTATATTATAGATTATTTAAATTCATCAGGGACCTAACCCGATCAAATAAGAATCAATAGTATATCAAGGATAATAAATGTTGAGAAGGTAATGATTCCAATACAAAAATCAAACATATCAAGATCATTGTAAAATAAATAACACACGTTATACATTGACATTATCGTTTTAAAAACAGCTTAGACTAATTGAGGTCAGGACGATAATGTGGGGTAATCATCGAAGATTGATAAATAATTGTGAACATCGACTTATGTCACGATTTTAAGTTCAAGACTCGATGGTTAATGTCCCTAGTATGTCTGTTGGTATAAATCATTATTGGTATGAATTTATTTGGTTTATTATGCACGTGCGGATGAGGCATCCATAGGTAATAAAGGAGTATATTTGATGGATTGGAATGAATAAACTGTAAAATTATTAACTAGAATTACATATAATCCATGATAGACAAAGATAGTATTTATTTTTATCACCACAGGTCAAGCCATCTGTTACTTTAATATTAAAGAGTGATAAGAAAATTACTCCTTAATGTGCTCTCTCTGTTTCTATTAATTAATACAAAAGATGTTTTTAACATCACACAAACATAGATCTCATCATCATAAACAGATTTAGTTACCCAGTTTTAAACAGATTTAATCTAAATTGTATTCAAAAGTTTTTCATTTTTAGAATCATATCTATTTCCATCCCGGAATACAATATTACTTTGCAATTGCTTATTTCACACCGCAGGCAACTAGACCTTCAGTTCATACCATTACCATCGCATACATTGAAATCCAACAAATTATAGTTATCAGAAGCTTATTTGATGGAACAGTGGGCTCCATTCGTGATTCTAATGACGGCGCTACTGTACAAACTGGTTTCGAGATGCAGCTGCGCTAGAAATAACAATTATCAACAGATATAGAACCTGTGACGTTGTGAGATTTGTGTAATTATTATTTTCATATATCGTAAAGTTTTAAGGGACACAGAGATATTATAAAATTGTATTTTCTTAATTTATGATTAAAAGGGATACAGATATATATTATGTAGAATTACATTTTCTTTATTATTGACGATAAAACAAAAAATCGTCATTATTGGCACATTATTCTGTGCAGCGACACAAGCTTTTTACGAAAATTGACGATCCACGATGCTGGTCAAGTATCACATGGCATAATAGGTTTTGATAATTTTACTATGCCGGTTTAATTACAACCTTTTCTTATCATGCAACATTTATAGAAAAAAGAAGATTAAATCTAAAATTATAGATAGGTTCCTAAGAATCAATTAAATCAATAATTCTTATTTAGATACATACTATGTATGTACAATACATGTAATAATGATTACACACATAGTAATATGCTAATAATATGAATTTAAATACAAAATATATTTATATCGGAGTTCAAAGCGAACACGTGGTGATATCAAGTTTCTGATAACATCAACAAACCTGGAGTCTTCAGTTAATTAGAGACAAATTTAACGTGTGTTCCATTTAACTGGCTGTTAGACTTTTAAACCTTAGATTAAAGTTTAAATTGAATATTGTGAAAACTTTTTGATTCGATTAACAAATAATGTAAAAAGTTATAATTTAAATTTCATAATAGACATGCAGAATTTTTAAAATTCACACAAATTTTCATGTTATCTTAGTTCTGATTTTAAAACAAGCAAGCTAAAATATTCACAGTACTTATATCAAAATCTAATAAAAGTAATGAACTCAAGAGTATAATTTATATGCAAATTAGTATTTGCAGCTTAAAGTTTGTCCTACATTACTTTTCATATTTTTAATGGCATCAAAGCATTATCGTGAATTATAGTTTTGAACAATATTAAAAAATACACTTTTATATAGAGGTAGAATAACCGATTTAAGTAATTATGTTTTGTCGTCCTCTATATTTAAGGTTTAAAAATAACTGAAATATACCTACATACGAATTGAAAACTACTTTATTTAAAAATTCCGCTTAAGTTTATACCTTATATCTCTAGTGTTTGTTTGAAACAGTCGCCCTTTGTTGGCTAACCCTGAAACCAGACACTGTTATGGTCCTGAAAGTCAATCTATATTTCATGTTTGAACCTTTTGCTGTACCTTTTATCTTTTCTTAAGTTACATTGTGGGCGGTGGTTGTTGCAAATAAAACATTCGGAGTATTTATTTAGTAAAACCAAAATTATGTTTGTTGCATTATATTAACTAATCTATAATCACTTATGAAGTCGATTAATAAGATGTTTTTAAGTTATTTTCAAAAAATTATACATTCAGTTAAATGACATTCTCGTGAGTATAATTAAACTCTAGTTTTGCTATTTTATTTACAAGTAGGTATAAAGAATTTGTTATATATTTTGGTAGATATTTCTCGTACATTCAACCCAATATCAAAATCGCACTTGACCGTGCAGTAAACGGACGGTAAAGTCTAGTATTATTATATAGGAATGAAATGTCATATAATTCATAAGAATTAGTATCTAATATCTAAAAGTCGGTTAACACAGGAAAAACAAGCGCAGTTAATCGTAAACCCATTATATAAGTTGGCCACAGGTGTTCAATTATAGTCGACTAAATGTCTAGCCGTGTCAAGGGCTAACAAAAACGATATAAAATTACATTAACATTGGTTTTGATTTAATATTTATTTACAGTTTAGAATTAAATGTGTAAATAGTCAATATTAATGATCATCATATCGATTTTTATTATGTACTTTTATAAGGTGTTCAAATTCTATGTTTGAGTGATGTAAAGATAAAAAAAAAAAAAAAAAAAAATCAGAACTTAATAATAAATATGGTAACAATACGGTAAGTAATAATTAATCAACTCTAGAGTCTCCCCGTGACCACGCTGGCTGTAAAGTGTTCGAAATATCACGAAAAAAATCACGTT
>CAJQZN010035610.1:9772-28539 GCA_907164685.1 Colias eurytheme | reverse complement strand
TATGCTTAAATCTTTAAAACTACGCAACGGATTTTGATGCGGTTTTTTTAATATAGAGTGATTGAACAGGAAGGTTTTAGTAAATAATTTATTATGTTTTAGACAAAGCGGGCGAAGCCGCAGGCGGAAAGCTAGTCTGTTATAATTTCCAATTTCTACACGTGCCTCTGATCACTACATAGTATAAAATAAAGTCGCTTTCTCTGTCCCTATGTCCCTATGTATGCTTGAATCTTGAAAACTACGCAACGGATTTTGATGTGGTTTTTTTAATAGATATAGTGATTGAACAGGAAGGTTTCAGTATATAATTTATTTATGATTACACCCTGTATACTAAAGTAATTAAAGTCTCTATCTATTACCGAATCTCTACCCCATCCCATAATAAATATACACAAAGAAAACAAACTTTATAAATAAGTATTTATTAATTGAAAGTTCATCCTCATATAACATTGAGGCCGAAATCACATAAGGTATACTGGACAAAGTTGGCCATGTAGAACTGAGCCTCTGTGTGGAGCAGTTCTCTTGCGTTTACTGGTAAATTTGCTGCTATTTGCAGGAAGGTGTTCAAAACCACAGGATCTGTAATAATAGAAGTAAAGAAATAAGCTATTAACTTATTTAATGGCTGAATACTATACATTTTATAAAATAAATGTTTCAAAGAAAAAAAGCGTGTAACATAAAATATGAAATTGCCATAGTTACACAATTATTAAAGAGACTTTGTGATTTTAATATGGGTAATATTTTGCACTTTTACGTATGTTATGAACTATATTTTGCACAATAACCAAAAATGTGTTAAGGTCTCAACAAGAATAATTATTAACAACATTACCTCTACTTTTTAACGCATTCGGCCCAACAATAAATTGATAAGTGATATCATTTGAAAAGCCAAAGTTTTCACTTCTGTCAAACCGAACATGATGTACCCCTGGTATGGTAGACGTTACAACCACGGAATCTAAAAAATAATAAACATTAAACTCAAGACTTTTACAATTATATATTTCACTAGCTGTGCCCCGCGGTTTCACCCGCATTGCTCCTCTCCTGTTGGTCTTAGCGTGATATTAGCTTAGGCCATTCCTCTATAAATGGGCTATCTAATACCAAAATAATTTTTCAAATCAGACCAGCAGTTCCTGAGATAAGCGCGTTCAAACAAACAAACTCAATATATTATAAACGCGAAAGTTTTTGGATATATGGATACGTATGGATTTTACTGGAAGGATTTGAATGAAACTTTACAGGAATGTAGGAACATCAGAATAACACAGGAGCTATTGAAATACTTGATTTTTCGGGTGAAACCGCGCGGCTCAGCTAGTACAAATATAAAGTAATGACTTACTAAACTTAATTTTTAAGAAATCTTTAGTAATAACAGGCTCTTTCGCTCGACGGTAGAAGAAGAAGTATGCATTCTTGGTGAAGAATTCTACATCTCTGAACTCCACAGCCAAAAGAACTTGATCGGATACTCTGTTAATACTGCAAATAAAATAATTATATTATGATCCTCGATTTTACAATATGTGTAGGAGGAATAAATTGTAGAGTACCTAAGCTTGTATCGATACAAGATAATTGTTATAATAGAAAAAACTGAAATTGATGCCAAAGACATTTTTAATATTTTGTATTTCTTTAGTAAATAATAAATATATATCATATAAACTGAAAATAGTAAATAGACTTTTACAGTGATCAACTAATTTTTAAGTTTAAAAGTAGCTTAGTTGTTGTAATTGTTGTTCCTTTATTTGAATCACAAATTAACTGTTTTTACATAAAGTTTCGAATATATTTCTTAAACCTATTTAAATCTATAAACCAACTTACAAAAACTGCTCAATCTTTCCATTCAGTCCTTTATAAGTTACATTAGTCGACGTTATAGTAAGATTTACTCTCGTCAGATGCTGGGTAGCCTGCACCCTGTGTAGGGGATCGGGGACCCGGCCATACGTCATTTTGCAGTGCGAATGTTCAGCCAAGTAGCGCCGTATGCATTGCAAGTCTGATGTTTCACATGGCCTTTCTATACCTTTCTCTGAAAGGGACATAACATATTATAGTGCTGACTATCTTTAGCTTTATAGATGGTGTTCAGAATAAACACAATCGAGATACGTAAATTTTTAAGTTTACAAAAAATAAAAGTAATGTTTAATCCTCTCATACAAAAAATCCTCTCACAATGTATACAAATTAATGAACGAATATTCCTATTTCCTATGCATATAAAAATTAAGTTAGGTTTGGAAATGTTTCCAATGTCTAAGTTATCTGCCTTTGCTTTGTTAGTACAATCACAATCAAAATTCATTTAAGTACCTATATCAATATCAAAATAATAGAATTAGGTTTACCTTGAATTTCATCTGTAATTTCGTTTATTTTATCTTTAAAATCCTCAAGAGGCTTCGGTAACTCTGAAATAAATAAAAAATTGTTACTTTCAAATGATTACAAAGAATGGTCATGGTCTAACTGAAATAGTCACTCCCAACATGGTGTAATCTACATTGTAGAATAGGTATATAATAATAATATAATATGTATTGCACGCCTCATAAGCGAAGCGTTGAGGTGGGTACTACTGTCACTTCGCGCAAAACATCTGATTTTTCAAACTTAAAATGTCTTTATGTATCATACATTGCACTTGTAAGATAATACATACACACACATATTAAGAAAAAACACTATTTTTAACGTTCATAATATTTTTGATGTCATTTTTGTTATTTAAACTAGTTAAAAAACAGTTTAAAAAAGTTCTGTCTTGGACGTCCGTGTGTCTGTATGTGCGGATCCTTTTTCTTGTTAACACGATAGCGACCGAAATACTTTAGGTACTAATCGAGTCTTTTTTTTTCTCTTACGCTTGAGTATGCTCAGGAATAGAACCCTTTCATTTTTCAGGGTCTGATTCGATGTGGTTTAATTGTTATTAAATAAACAAAAATAATAATTAATAAATATTTATTAAAAAACAATTATGAGGCGTGCACTTTTGGATTTTCCAAATTATTTTCGTTTATTATTTGTGACAATTTTCACAAATAATTTTAACTGAAAGCCAGGTATATAATATGTTGTAATATTTTTTGAAACAGTATATTACTTATGTATATTTTATTATTTATTACACTTTATTGTAATACAATCACTTAATAATAAGAAACAACAAAAAGAAAATATGGTACAAGAAAGATGTAGTACAATCGGCGGCCTTATCACTAAGCAGTGATCTCTGCCAGGCATAGTAAGAGGCAGGGGAATTATTGTTCATATTACGCATTTAATATTTACGATAACATTAAATTAATAATTAAAAAAAACTGAAATTTCAATTGGTTTTTCTGTTAGTGGCAAACTTTATTATATATTTTATATGCCTATTATATATACCTGGTCCAGCTTCATTTTTCCCAGAGTCTTGTGCAATCACACTGACAAACATATAACCAATAAAGATGAAGAGCTTCATTTCCGACGCTCGCTCACAAAATAATAATCTTCTAATTAACACTATATTTTAGTATTTATATGAACTCGCGCATGATTTAAAACATCACGCAAAATTAATAGAGGGTGATTAATAACGCATGCATATATTCTTGACTAGCTTTCTGCCAGCGGCTTCACCCGCGTAGTCAAAGAAAAACCCGCATAGTTCCCGTTTCCGTGAGATTTCCTGGATAAAATCTTATGTCTCAAGGTCTCAGGTCTCAAGCTATCTTTATACCGGATTTAAAATAAATTCATGCAGTAATTTCTGAGATTAGCCTTGACATATAGACAAACAGACTAATATTCTAAAAACTATATTTTTGTTTTCGGTATCTATTGAAGATCACGCCCCGAGTATTCTTTTTAAAAATTATTTAATGTACAGTTTTGACTTTCCTACGATTTTATTTATAGGTTAGGTATATATATTGAAAAACGCAACGTATAAAAATCACATCTCACTGAATAGTATCCATTTTGAAAAGAAAACTATCTTAATGATTAGATTCGTATTTTTCGATTTTAGATTATCTCTAATCTGTGTTAATTAGACTTTTATTACTGCAATAACTTTGATATAAGGCCATTCTCCCATTACGGTACGCACAGGCAATTAAAAGTATCCTGCAAGTCTCGGAGACTAGTTGCCGCGGAATATCTCACATACATTTTGTATATAGGTACCGGTAGCGTAGTGTGCGAGCCTACATACAAATGTGTGTGAGATACTCAGCGGCGACTAGTCTCCGAGATTTGCAGGATACTTGAATCGCCTGTGCGTATCGTAATGGGAGAATGGCCTTACACAACAAAGTATTTTATGTGTCTCCTACAATTTTATGTCAGTCTAGTCTAGTCAATAAAATAGAAACCTAAATAGAAAACCCCTAAGCTTGTTGAGTTGAGTTAACGATAAGATATGTTGTATTCAATTCTAATCGTAACTTCCTATTTCTTAAATGACTGAATGATTTTTTTATTGTTTTCTTTAAAATATATTTCATACATGCTTGTAAACCGATCGTTAAAAATCTGTTATCAAAAATATAAATTATACCTATTCGAAAAAAATGAAGGCTAAGAAATGGTCATCCACTCAATGCTGTGGGGATTTAAATTTTTTATAAATTACAAAGAAGATATTACAAAAGTTAATAAATAAACTGATTTATTTCCTATTTTTTTAACATACTGTAGAAGCGTGGTATCTGAATTGTCTATAAATGATTATATTACTAAGATAATTGTTAACTCAATAGTATCTAATTATTCGTTATAATTTAACAATAATTTAGTTTTAGTCAGAATGCAAACTTAGGGCTGTCACAATATTTAATTTATTGGGAATGTCTTATAATTAATATTTAATACAGTTATTTGTTAATTTTATCTGTTATTAGCCGTCCGCCCTTGCTTCGCCCGTGGTACATATTTACGTTTTCTCTCAATAAGAACCAACTTCATGGAATAAAAAAATAAATAACGAAATCGGTTCAGCCGTTCTCGAGTTATGCGCTTACACATTTGGCGATTCATTTTTATATTATCTATAAATTATAAAATAATCTTAATAATGATGAATTTCACTACATAGTATAAAACAAAGTCACTAAATCTCTGTCCCTATGTACCTATGTATGCTTCAATCTTTAAAACTACGCAACGGATTTTGATGCGGTTTTTTTTAATAGATAGAGTGATTCAAGAGGAAGGTTTGAGTATATAATTTATTATGTTTTAGACAAAGCGGGCGAAGTCGCGGGCGGAAAGCTAGTTACCTATAAATTATAAAATAATAATAATGAATTTGAAATATATTATTACAACATAAAGCATGAAAGTCTATAAAGTTATGAATTCAGTTTTTGTCTTACATAACATTTAATTTGCAAGTTAAATGTTCGATTATAACATTTGCGTGATTACTGGCGTTAAAGATTATTTAATAGTATGTGCAAGAAACATGCAAAATAGGTATAATATGTTGATTTTCTATTTTTAATAAATATATCTACCTACGTCTTAAACCGGTCATATAAGAACTATAACTAAACACATTATTGTTATCACTATATTATTATTATACTAGGATTCCGCCCGCGGCTTCGCCCGCGCAGTCAAAGAAAAACCCGCATAGTTCCCGTTCCCGTGGGATTTCCGGGATTACATCATTTTCCCGGGATAAGAAGTAGCCTTGTCCTTTCTCGGGTATCAAAATATCTCCCTACCAAATTTCATGAAAATTGGTTCAGTAGTTTAGGCGTGATTGAGTAACAGACAGACAGACAGAGTTACTTTCGCAATATTAGTATGGATTTACAATAATTAATATAATTTTGTGTGCAATACGACATAATTAAAGGAATATCGAATATCTAAAGATAAATTTGCATGTGACTTTAAGAACTCCTTCACCGAGATAATTTTTAGTAATAACAATATTATAATACAGATAAGAGAAATCTGCAAGATGAACTTTCAAAAACAGTTCAGAAACTGAACACAATTTAACTGAATTATCATATTTTAAGTCACCTGTTTGTAAACTTCCGAACGAGTTGTACCCGAGGTGTTAATTTTGGAAATTATCCCGCCCTTCTGCTTGCTAATTAGCGTTTTATTAATAAAATCTTACTTCGTTTAAAACTGAATTAATGCAATATAATTATTGTATTAGTCAAATCTGATTTAATGTAGATATTCGAATACCTTCAATAAATTTCTAGGAAGTAAACTAATTAGTAATAACTGTAATCTTATATATAAAAATGAATCGCAAAATGTGTTGGTAAGCGCATAACTCGAGAACGGCTGAACCGATTTCGATAATTCTTTTTTTATTATATTCCTTGAAGTACGAGGATGGTTTTTATGTAGAGAAAACGTAAACATGTACCACGGGCGAAGCCGGGGCGGACCGCTAGTTTATTATAAAACAAAACAACACGTTTTTTGCACTATCTACTATACTGAGAAAAATATCTCTGAATGTCTATTATTAACTTTTTTATAAAACTTCCAACTCCAAAGCATATTCGTAGTATTAAGTTTTAAAACCATTGCAGGATTTTCATTTAAGATGAAACATTTCAAAATTATACTCAAAATAGCCGTTGCAAAAATAAAAAGTAATGTTAGAAAAATTTCAAGTTAACGTGTGAAAGTTGAACGTTGTTCGAACGGATGAGGAGTTATATTAAACCGCGGGGCGCCGCACTCAATTTCACGAAAAAACTTATAAACGCCTGTTTGCACAGTGTACGAAATAATGGATAGGCTGGGCTTGTTTAATCGTTTAAACGTGAGGGTTTGTGGATATTATTTTATTATTTTACTGTATTATTTTACTTTTTCAATAAAGATATTCTTATTCTTATTCTTATTCTTATTTGTCCAGTAACGTGTAAACGGCTGATCTGTGAAGGTAAGACGGGATGTACCTATTTATTAATCTGTGATAATAGGTACCGAATTTTTAACCATGGTTAGAAATTATTATTTATTACTAAGATTGTGGTAGGAAAGTTCATAGGTTTTCTTATTCATGTTCAGATTTATTATTGTTCAGGGTGTGTTATGTTATCTTAATACAAAAGGCGAAAGTTTGTATGGATGTTTGTTACTCTTTCACGTAAAAACTGCTGAACCGATTACACTGAAATTTAGCACACAAATAGTTGGTAACTTGGATTAACACATAGGATAGGTTTTATCCCGGAAATCCCACGGGAACGGGAACTATGCGAGTTTTCCTTTGAAAACGCGGGCGAAGCCGCGGGCGGAAATCTAGTGTTATATAATTGTTCATAATATGTTCAATGTTCATTTAATTTTCAAATCAATCACGGGATAAATAGTCTCCTGATCAAATGTTTCAGTTCCTGCTTTTATATTTTTGTACTCGATAAAAAACGATTTCGTTGTGCAAACACACATTTCTTACAAACTCCAAATCTTTTCAGTACAAAAATAAGATGAAAAGCGCGTCCATTTTTCGCGCTCCTTGTATCAATAGGGGTAACTTTTTGACGTAGTCACGGCAAAGAGGCTCTTTGTAAAAGAGTACTCTTTTCAAAAGTTATGGCTTCTGGATTAAATTTTCTTTCTAACACCGGTTCATCGTGCGGCGGAAACTTTATTGAGCGCAATATAAACAAATGTTTTTATAAGGTGTATTTTACTTACACATTTACAAAGTTTTTAATGGATTCTATTGCTTATGATATATTACGTATTGTACCTGAATTCATGGTCAGATTCCTTATTATTCGTAATTTTTATATTTTAATAATAATTAGACAGAATTTTGGTAAAAATGACTTACACTAAAATGAATGTCTCTAAGCAGAAAAAAAATATAGAATCTTTATAATATAATAATTACTTTGTAAGTATTTTGAAAGCATATATAAAAACGATTAAAGCAAGTCACTCTACCTCATTCACTTCAGCGGTCCATGTTAATTAGAATTAATAACTGTGCCTAATTAATGCCTTTAGACAAAGCGACGTCTGCTGCATCATTGTTTTGTTATTAATTTTTATTTAACGAGGAAAATATCTGTTCTATGCGTTTATTTTCTTCGTTGATTATTGTTTAGTGATTAACTGGTTAACAATCAACATCGTGAGGTTACAGGTTCGACAGTTTGTCCAAGCAACAAATTTAATTAAATAATAACAAATCGATCGTCTTTTGCAACATTTGATTAATATATTTCTTTTAAACTGACAAAAACCATTATCGATTACCTTATAATTGCAATAGTCAATTTAAAGTACGCGAATTTCTAACCTGTTTACTTATACAGTCGATTTAAAAGTCAAGTTTTCATCATCTCATTGCACAAAATTGGGATTATTAGTCTTAAAAACCTTCATAAGTCCATAAAAGACTATTAAAACATTCTATCCATAAAGTGACCCAGTAATCTTGGTACAAACCATCTAAGTTTTGTTTTTAACAAGATATCAAAGCTTCATCCAACATGCTAAATAATTAGCAAGGTGATGTGATTGCTCCGAGCCGGAACATACTATGTAATATTAACAAGAGCACCGGCTTGCTAGATTGAGTCGTTGTTTATTTAGCGAATTGTTTTCATGACTGTCTTTACTAGTGTGTTTATTAAGTTGGAAGAGTTTGGAAGTTGGGCATCGTGGTTTCACAGAAGATTATATTCCATGCAATGTGGGGGAGATTTGATGAAGAGTGTAATATAAAGAGTAACATCTACGAGTATATATAATTAATCCATACTAATATTATAAATGCGAAAGTAACTCTGTCTGTCTGTCTGTTACTCAATCACGCCTAAACTACTGAACCAATTTGCATGAAATTTGGTATGGAGATATTTTGATACCCGAGAAAGGACATAGGCTACCTTTTATTGCGAAATATGTACCACGGGCGAAGCCGGGGCGGACCACTAGTAATATATATACTCGTAGATGTTATAAAGTGGTTATAAAGTGAAGTCCCATGTCCCCTTTGTGGGGTAAGGGGCAGATGCAATATACATCTGTTTCACTGATCGATTTTCTTTAGGGACAAGAAGGTGATCAGCCTTCTGTGTCCTGCCAGACCAAGACATTTTTTTTCTTCGCCTACACCGGGAATCGAACCCAGGACCCCTCGGTGTTACGCTCACGCGTCAATCACTGTACCAAGGAGGCAGTCAAACCTGGTTATAGCTCATGGTAACGCTTAATTAATGAATGAAACAATATAGCTTGTTACATAATAATAAGGTGATGCAAACTTTTGCATGTTTTTGTAATTGAATTATTGATATTTTAGACAATGGGAAACTAGTTAAGCTAAATAGAATGTAGTATAACACTGTGAGATAACTTTTACACGTCGCTTAAATACTCGTAAAATTAATTGATGACTGGTGTTTAAGAAACAAGTAACATTCACGCTAAACAGAAGATTCTTAGCTACGTACCTATGTAAAAGTTATAGAATAAGAACTTTAATTTATAAAAATGATAATGCATCTTATATATTATGTAGTTAGATATAAGTGACACATTATGTAAAATTAAATTGTAATATTGATATGATTTTAAAAGAGCAACTATGGAGTTTCTTGTCTATTCTTCTCCATAGATACTGCTTTCCGAATCAGTGGTAATTGTTAAAAATATGTAATGACGATTCGAAAGTGCTTCTAAAAGAAGTCTAATTGAATAAATAAATGTTTGAGTTTGAGAATACTTAGCAAATATTAAAGAAACTTTAAACAAACAAACCACAATTCTCTAAATCCTAAAGCACATAATATTCTTCCTATCTCAAAACAAAACTGAATAAAATAGCGATGTATCAGAACAAACTGTATGTGTATAGCGGTCAAGTAAGTTAATGTTAGACATCAAAGACATAACTTTTATGTTGGGCATTCCCATTGCGGCTAACGTGATATGAATTTCATTGTTTATTTTATATTTGAACTTCTGAACAACTATGTTTGAAGGGTTTTTGTTTCGGAATTTTCGAAGTTGATAGTTGAGAGAATAAATAAATAGTTTTATGATAAAAGCATCTGAAATCTAAATTTATATAATACGTAATACATGAATTATCTCATCCCGATGCTGTCCTTTGGCTATACATTCATTCCCGTTACTATATAAAAATATGTTTTTAAGTCCAAAATTCCCATATACCTTTATTAAGTTTAGAACTGTATGCAGAACTAAGCCACTTCCATTTACGTTGACAACACTAAGATCCCTTACAGTCCGTCTGTCAAAAATCTCGGTGTCCATATAGACCTTACACTTTCCTGGCATGAACACATGAAAAATGTCAGTAAAAAGTTATTTGCGGCATACCACTCCCTTAAGCGATTACGAAACTTTCTTCCGATTCCGACCAAAATTTTGTTAGCACAATCACTCCTTCTCCCTATCCTCGACTACGCCGATGTCAGTTTCTGTGACCTTACTGAGATACAGCTCGATAAGCTTGAGCGATTTCAGAACTTGTGCATCCGTTTTATCTTCGGGTTGCGTAAGTATGACCATGTCTCTGCTAATCGTCGCAGGCTGAAATGGCTGCCTATCAGATATCGCCGGGATGCTCATGTGCTGCATCTGTTGTATGGAATATTATTCGATCCCAGAACCCCACCCTACTTAAAAAACAACTTTGAGCACGCAAGTAACCACGGATTAAATCTTAGATCCAGTGATACTTATCTCCTTAATGTACCCATACATAAAACTAAATTTTTCAATTCCTCATTTACAGTGAAGGCTATTAGACTATGGAATGACTTACCAATAGCTATACGCAAAGCGAGTTCCATTGATGCTTTCAAAAACTTGCTTTTTAATTACTACATATCTTTAATCAAGTGATGACCTTATATATTTATGTATTTTCTCTCATCTATTAGTACGTATTATACATATTTATTTATTTTTTTATCTTTGCTTCAGTGCTTCAGTATACACCACCTACCTGTATTCGTTGTTTTTGTCATTGCTTTCCTTGGTTGGGTTACCTGGAAGAGATGGCTCTGTAGCCATAAGGTCGCCCATTGTGCATTTTATGTGTATTCTATTTTATGTAATGTCTGTAATTTGGTGTGTACAATAAAGTTCTCATTCATTCATTCATTCATTCATTCTCATTCATTCATTCCACTTCTAACGCAGCCGTTTTCCTTACATTTCGATCTAAGGTAGAGTACTAAATGCAAATAGAATGTAAAATGTGGGAATAAATTCATGCATTGTGGACCTCGTTGACGTCCAACACTCGTGCATTTGTGTGTATGTGTAAACACAGCCTTAGAATATGTATGTGTATGTAGATACAGATAAACTTATATTATTGTCGTAGTTTTTTGTTTATTTACTTTAGATACTTTAGGAGCGTTGAGAGTAAAATTTCAAGGCAATATCATGACGTCATGGAGAGACGACGATTTTTGTATCTTTGAATATAATTGCCAAAGAAGTTTCACTTCTGACACATGTGTTCAAATCATATTATAATGTCATTAATCACTGTTAAATAATATAAAAGTCGTTGTCAATAAACTGACCATGCTTTACCCGAAAATCGATTTCCACACTTCTTCTATCATGTTTCTCAAAGGTGTAAATAATCAATTGAAAAATAATTGCGTCATCAACATTGACCGTAGAGTCCTGCGACTTGCGTATTCATAGAAACTACCAACTTAGTACATGCATCGTCGCTAAGATTCACAAACTTCGTGTCGTCTTGAATAATAGAAGAACTGTTGTTGTTAATATTGTATACATTAATTATAAGAGATTACAAGGCGCTACGCTAACATAAACTACACTGAGATTAGCTGCCACTACGGAGATTAAATGAAAAAGTTTATTGGCTATGATGGAACTTCGGATTTTTCCTGTTTTGTTGAACAGTTTGGGGAGTATTTATTACCTACTTAATTATATAGAAATAGTTCTATATAGTATCGCGTAAATCTTGGAATGAAAGAAATGCATGTTGAAAATTGTTTGATGATAAGATACTAAAAGAAAATCGAAGTTTATTTCTTTCTTTATTTCCCTTAAAATCTATATTTGATAGATATTATAGTCTGGTTACTGTATCTTTTGAATGACTATATTTAACAGTTCTTTCTCTATATGTATTTAGAATCAAAGTTTTGTCAGTGGTCAACTATATTTAAAATCGATCGATGGTTTATCTTTATAAAACTTTCTAATTAAGAAGAGCTTTAATAGTGCATAATTAGCTTATAAAATATACCGAAGTGAGAACCTCCTCCTTTTTTTGATGTCGGTTTAAAATTACTACATACATTTATAAAAGTCATGCCACGATCATGTCTTCATTGAAACATATCAAAATAAAAATACAAGCTAATTTTGTTTATTCTATATTACGTAAAGTAATTTTATTTATGGCTTCCAAGAACGTTTTTTTATGCACATTAAAAGCTTAAAGGTTTTCGTTTAACGATGTGTCATCCGGCGAACACCGCAGTTTAATTTCCTTCAAGGCTGTTCAATTTTCGTCCCTGATTTATTAAAAACGTTTTTAGTTAACGAATAAATGTTTATTTACGTTTTATTATGTTATTGTTTGGTTATTGTAGATTTAATATTTTTTATCAATTTTATCTTACCAAAAATATATTCTGAAATTTTCAATGTATTATAATGAGTAATGTGAAAAGAACCTATTTCTTGCGTAAATAAATTAATAATTTATGAATAAACTGTTTATCTGTCAGTAGGAGAAACAAAATGTTTCAAATTCCATTTTATACCAATGCCATTACTACACTTAAATTAGTTAGTTATATGAGTATAAAATTTACATCTGCTTTACAATACAATATCTACAATACACTATGTATCTATAATACAATACAATACAATACAATATACATGTTTTAAAACTAGATTATGCAGCCAAGTATTGCTACGACGCCGACGGTACGGCGATGATACCAAAAATCTGACAGCTCTACGGCCGTTAAAGCGTGAACATTCATAACTTCCAATGCGAACAAATCGAATATAAAATACAATAATATGTACAGTTTAATACCATTAAGTCGGTCCCGGTCGGCGATAAACAACCGATGACAATGCACGGGCAAATCCACTCAACTAAATTAACTCATGTTACTTGCTGCAGTGCCGCTTGTTACACTGTAACGTAACGTGGCTCTATTAAAAAAAATATTCTTCGAAAAAAATGTAATTTTTTTATAATATTCAGAATGTTAAAAACATAAATTTCATATAATATTCAGAATGTGCTCGAACAGACTTTAGATTTCGTTTGAATAGGAAGTATATTTAAAAGCCAAAGGTTTTAAATTAATAGAACTTATGTAATTTTACAAGTGTTAAAAATGTCTTTTAACTTTCAAGTACATGTACAAGTTTGAAGTTAGTTGTTGAAGATAAAATACTATATAAAAGAAGTTACTGATTATTTTTAATGTTGTATAATATAACACTTTATGATTACGATTAGATGCACCAAAGTACAGTAAAAAAAATAAGAAAAACATTTTATTTAGTAAATCTCATCCATTACCTTCATAATATTATGTAGATCATTGTAGCATAGGGGGTATAGACTTAAACAGTACCTACCTACAATTTAGTTATTTATCATTTATCATTTTTGAAAATCGGTGTGAATGCAGCCGGTAAATTTTATTTGTAATTCGTATAGGAAATCCGATACGCCACCGTATGAACCGACAAATGTATTGGATCGCTTGGAAAATGTCGATATTGTCTATTGTCCACATTATCGGAATTATTTTAAAAGTCCACTCGAATCAAAGCTTTATTCAATTGATTGTAATTTATAGTACACTAGCTTTCCGCCCGCGGCTTCGTCCGCTTTGTCTAAAACATAATAAATTATATATTAAAACCTTCCTCTTTAATCACTCTATCTATAAAAAAAACCGCATCCAAATCCGTTGCGTAGTTTTAAAGATTTAAGCATACATAGGGACATAGGGACAGAGAAAGCGACTTTGTTTTATACTATGTAGTGATTTATAAATTTAACCGTTTTTCTGTTCACCACAATGCAAATGATATTTTAGAGTATAGGTACTGTAATAAAGTTAAAATTAAAATATAACGCTTCGTTTATTTAATACTAGCTTTCCGCCCGCGGCTTCGCCCGCGTTTTCAAAGAAAAACCCGTTCCCGTAGGATTTCCGGGATAAAACCTATCCTATGTCCTTTCTCGGGTATCAAAATGTCTCTATACCAAATTTCATGCAAATTGGTTCAGTAGTTAAGGCGTGATTGAGTAACAGACAGACAGACAGAGTTACTTTCGCATTTATAATATTATAGTATGGATTGGTCCATGATAATATGACATTAAATATATACGTAGTTACGTACGGTACGTTAAATCCATTTATTTAACAATTATTATTCTGAGAGAGGATGTTGGGAAGAAGTGGCACTTAAGTAACATACGAAGAATATTTTATTTACGTTAGCTAATTGCACGTATTTCTGCTTCATTTAAAATATACCACAATCTATTTCATACAATCCAACCACCATTTAACTCTTAAAAAAAAATCTACAAACACCCAACGAATATTTAAAAATCCATAGCCAGTGAATTCTGCGTAGAAATTTATAAAATTCTTGTCTCTAATACATTGTATAATATATATTATTATAGTATATAAATGCTCTAATATCATTTTATTGGGGACAAAGTAACATCGTAAGAATGTCAGTGCTTCCGTGGGGTCCTGGCGCCGGCTCGGCTAGACGCAACGTCTCGGAGCGATACTAAAATGGCTGCCATCATCTGCATTCTGCTGTCTGTATATTGGGTTAAAATTATAAATAGTTTGATGAGTAAGCTTTCTACGGGTGGCTAAGACTGAATACGATTTTTCATTGTAGGCTAAGGGGTAAAATCAAAATTCATTAATTAGGTATATAGAAAAAAGAAAGAAAATAAAAGAATAAATAAATAAATCATTTATTTGCACCATTAGATATATCTTACAAAAATTTAATGACCCAGGCTCCTAATATAGTTGTAAACTGTTTTTCAGGAGCCTGTGTTCACACTTATTTATATTACACTGTTACAATGGCGTATGTACACGAATTTATTCAGCTATAAACCTAAATGTTTATCATGTTGACTGGCCAACTGTCATTATTTGCAAATAACAATTACAGAGTTGCATTCATACACCTTTGGTATCCTTTCCTAAATGACAGTAAGCCTAACATTAGACCTAAAAATTATCCTAAGAATATCTGCTCTTCATCATTAAATATTATAGGCTATCTAGGCATTTTTATAAGTATCAAGCAAGAAACCTAAAGATATAGCAGTCTTTGATACTATACTACTCTTTGCATTATTTACACACTAATAAACACAGTCTCCCCTCAATTATCAATAAGAAAACAAACCCCAGCGGCGCCAGTCTGCCGGCAAGGGAGCCAAAAGTTATTGATAAACTGCTGTACCATTTTCCTTTTATAGCTAGTTTTTGTACTATTTTTATCACTGTGATTTATACTGTGAGCAATATCGAAAGTTTTTAATTCAAATTTCAATTTGGAAGTACCTACATATTATTTCTTAACAAGCAATAATCCCATTTTTACCCAAAACTTTTCATAAAATTTTAGAATAGTTGTAATAATAATAGTTGTAGTAATAGATGTAAAAATTTATCGCTAGACAAAAATAGCTAATCAAGTCTGGGCGAAATTAAGCACAGAGATAGATGAGCATTGATTAGCACACAGGCAAAGCCGCGCGTCGAAACTGTGCCGAAATACGTTTCAAATATCTTGCCTTAGGTACGCCTAATGAATATAATTTTTGTAAGTTTTATATCAACACGCTAAAATCTCTCAATATTTTTTTTTACAAATAATTTTCGAAAGATAAACAACAAAGCCCAGCTAGGTTCCCCAAACAACGATCCTCATAAAGCAAGATTCGTCTGAAAAAGAGGTTCCGTATCTCGATGGGGCCACCACAATCGCCTTAAGATAACCGTAATGATCCCTAATTACTGTTCCTTGTACTTGAGATAAGTTTCGGTTTGGTAATCGGATTTCCTTGTAGATTAAGTACAGACTCCAGGTTTGTAGTGTATTTTTATATTTGAGGTTATAACCACCAAATATTTATAGTGTACTAGCGGTCCGCCCCGGCTTCGCCCGTGGTACATGTTTACGTTTTCTCTACATAAGAACCATCCTCGTACTTCAAGGAATATAATAAAAAAAGAATTATCGAAATCGGTTTAGCCGTTCTCGAGTTATGCGCTTACCAACACATTTTGCGATTCATTTTTATATATAAGATAGGCGGTCAAACTCAAACTGAAACATACTTAATTGAGCTGCTTTTACAAACTCCTCTATAAAACAGCGAAGAATTTATTTAAATATGTACTCTAAAATAACAGTAGTTTTAAATGTACACTAAAATATTCATATTTTACTTCCTTCCTATTTTTCGAAATCGGTTAAAAATGTTTGCTTACATACTGTATATTATATCGAAGTCTTATTTTTTTTAGAACTAAGTTTCTAAATCTATCTCTCATTACGAAATTGTAATTGTAAATTGAAAATGTAATCCATTAGATACAAATAGGAACAAAACAGATAACGCTACAAAGAAGAGACATGCACAAAATGTCTTACAGCTACTAAGCCATCTTCCACAACATATTTTTTTTGTTTGTATGTATTGTTTCTAAATAAACGATTTTTATTTATTTATTTAATTATTCCAAAAGAAAACATCAAAATAACTTCCCAATCATTTCATAAGCTTCTTATAACATTAAACAGAGAGTTTTAATAGATATCGTGTAACATAAACATAGATCGCGTGTCTATCCGTGCTTGCTTCGCTAATATTTATCTACCTGAAAGCTTCCATTGCAACTTTACTAATTTAAAACAATTTTCCAATTTTTTCCTGTTGGGATGGACAATGGAGTTCTTATGAACGAAATATTTTAGATATTGTTGCACACATTTTTGTTGTAGTATGCTTTTAGTTAACACTAGCTTCCGCCCACGACTTTGTACGTGCATCCCCGTTTTTCCCCGTTCCCGCAAGAATTTCGGGAAATCCTTTCTTAGCAGATGCCTACGTCCTAACATCTACCTGCATGCCAAATTTCAGCCCGATACGTCAAGTGGTTTGGGCTGTGCGTTTGATAGATCACTATAATATCAGTCACCTTTGAGTTTTATATATATGTTACCGGAAATGTATGTAATCCGTCATTGTATACAATTCCTAGGAAATGTATATAATTCCTAAAATCGCACGGAAATGTGTGAAAATAAATTATTTTATACACATTTCCTAGGAAATCTATACATTTCCTAAATAGCTATCGGAAATGTAAAACATTTAAGATATTGATATGTCGCAGGCAAATTGTATATAATCTGGCCGTTTACAAACGGTCGGCATTTTGTAGTAACTATGCCGATAATTCGTAATCAGAAATTTTTGGTTTGGATAAGGGGTGGGTTAGGTTAGGTTCGTGTTTTTTAAAACTACACAGAAATAGGAGCCCCACGAAGTGGGGATATATATAGATTACTCTGCCCCGCGGATTTAAGTAGGTACGATAATATATTTTATATAAAGCTTAGAGCCTTGATCATTAGATGGACTAGTCAACAAAAAAAATAATATTAGCTCGTTCAAACTTCAAACAAACATTCCCTTTAATTGTAATATCAGTATTCATTATCATATTCTTTTATTTAAAGTGTTAAATACTATAATTATAATAAATCTATCATTTATCTAATAATAAATCCATACTCCATACTAATATTATAAATGCGAAAGTAACTCTGTCTATCTGTCTGTTACTCAATCACGCCTAAACTACTGAACCAATTTGCATGAAATTTGGTATGGAGATATTTTGATACCCGAGTAAGGACATAGGTTACTATTTATTGCGAAATATGTACCACGGGCGAAGCCGGGACGGACCTCTAGTGTTAGATATATTTAGAAACGCCAAATATATTCAAATACATTACATTAATTAGGAAAATAATTTAGATGCAATGATTTAATTGGCATTTGTGGTATTTGTGTTTGAATCTGTTATTTCAATTGTTTCCAATTTTATTTATAATCTGTGACCGCATGCGTTGCCGCGTTTTTGCGGTTGTCAAAATTTGTTTTACAATAATTATGCAATTGTCATAATTAAGTACTTAGATAATTATAAAATATCGCGTAAGATTTTTAAATGCATCAATAAAATTTAACTAGGTATTTATCGAATTTAAAGTGTAAATTCAGTTTTTCTTAAATATATTCTGACGATTTATTATTTAATCACAATAATGTAGGTGAAGCTTTGTTTGAGGCAAGTTTGGAGGTTCTGCCATAATATTTCTTTAAGATCAAATCTTTGTCCTTTATTAGTTGTTTTTATGTTATAACTGTTGTAAACTAATATTAAATGCATTATTCTAGCATAAAATCGAACAAAAAGATGTACCTAGTTATTATAATACCTAGCTGTACCTTACCATACTTCACGGTGGCGAACAATAGAAGCATGGATGAGAAATGAAAATAGATAAAAGCGGGTAAAAATTTAAGCTCGATGCGCGTTTTTTTTACTTTTTGAATCGTACATAGACCGACTTTACATTTTTATATCTATAGA
>CAJQZN010035606.1:2259-17594 GCA_907164685.1 Colias eurytheme | reverse complement strand
AGAAATTGCATTAGACTCATTGTTTTTAAATAATTAGCATTTCTTACTAAATTTTGAACATTATTATATTACTTTTGTATCGAAACATGACAGAAAGGATGTTTTAAAATTCCAACGGTAGAATTCAAAGCGTAGCGAATAAGCTGACGGAATTTCAGTCGAATCGGTTTAAGAGTTTTTGCATGAAACAACAGTAAAAATCTTTTCATACATCTTTCGTATAAATTATATTATAGGAACAGCTTGTAGTAAACTCTATAAAAATATTTTTTTAATATTGTCTCGTCTGATATCCGTATAATCCTGACGCGTTTAACAGAGAAGCCAAGCGGAGGCTTAAATAAAACGACAACTGTAGGGTATCTTGAAATTTCCGCTTCTTCCCCTGCGGAAACTTTCTTCACGTTATTTTTTAGAGCAATATCCTCAATATCCTCTGGTTACTCGTTTTATGCAAAAACTTGTTACTTCTTAAGTTGCCGTTACTCTTTATACAGACATAGAAAAAAAACACCTTTAAGTCGGTTTAATCAATATCTGATAACGTATAGATAGACACATGTTTACATTTTTGCTTAGCATTTTTGTAACAGATTTTTTGATATCTTGTCCTTGGCCACCGCGCTCGACGTCTCTATATCAATATACAATATAATTAATTAATTAATAGATATTGTGGTTGGTTATAGATTTCGTTACCTTGACCGCTATCAAGTACATACTTATGTGAGGAAAGCATGATCCAAATACAATTTTGATTTTGAATGTGATTGAATCTAATTGTACCGTGACAACTGTAAATACAACTATTTACACATTAGTTTTCTTTATCTACCCCTACTAACATAATATAACTACAACTACAATCTACTTTTTTTCAGCAAGTTGTAATGTAGTTTGAACATTATAAACTCTTTTGATTCTTGCAAATATTTGGTCGTTGATAAAGTGGGTGTTTTTCTTGGTTATTTCAGCCTTTGATTTTACCCGAAACCCTTCTCTTTATTGTGCCTTTTTAGTAAGATTGTAACAAAATCTTGAATTCAAAAAGAGTTAAAAATAAAGAGCAAATAGCAGTCACGTAGGTTGTAAATCATTTAATAAAAAATATGAGCAGTACTAACACTCCTAAGCTTAAGATATCATTTCTATTATAAAATCCATAGAATCTTGCTAAAAATCGTTCAACTGCAAATTAAATACGCGGCTACAGAAAGCACATTCGCCTACATCGGGAGAAGGTACAATGAGTGTAATTTCGTACCATTTCATCTAAAGGTTAGATTTATCGGCGCACGTTGTATTGTTACTTTTACTCGATTATTTCACAAATTGTATCGACTCGTGACTTTCTATACCATTGTGGTTTTGTAATTATGTTTGATGAATTGTGATTAAGATTCCTCGGTGATTGAAGTAATCTTATCCAAGAAATTTAGGTGAAATTTTAAGATAGGTATCGTCATTCACGGTTGGATTTGGCCGTGTCATGCCGTTTCACCGGATTTTTAAGTTATTAAAAATCTAATTGAGTGAACGATTTTTTTCTCACGGCTTTAGGGATTCAATGAAAAATTGTATTTTAAAATTAAATTCTTAAAACAGTTCAGGAGATTTTGTAATCTTCGCTCATTCGTGTTAGAAATTCACGAAACTTACCTTACTTACCTGTTGTTAACACCTATGAGAGTTTCAGAGGTCTTAACTCAAGTTACTAGTCTACTAACTACATTACAATTTAACTGTTAAACTTACCAAGTGCTAAGTTAAACTACCAACTTAGTTAGGTACTAACTTTACTGGTACATAATTGCAAAAAAGTTGAAAACATTCGAATACATAGTGTACGTACTACGTAAACTGAAACAAACACACAAGAAATTAAATCATAATAATCTATATACATATAATAAAGCTGTAGAAGGGTCAATTCTTTACATTGAAAATATTGAAAAATTAATACAAAGGGGGTGTTACTGGATCGATACCAAACCTAAATATGTGATTAAAAAATTTTTTGTCTGTCTGTCTGTATGTTCAGGTATCACGTAAAAACTAACGGTTCGATTTCGATGAAATTTGGTATAATTATACCTTATTATCTTGGAAATAAAATAGGATACTTTTTATCCAGAAAAAATACGCAGAAAAAAAAATTTTACCGCGCGGACGGAGTCGCGGGCGGAAGCTAGTCATTAATATTAATTTAACGGCTAACTGCAAATTTAAGGAACGAAATCATTGAATCAATCAAGAAATAGATATCCTCTAGCTATTTTGTAATGAGGAGCACATATTGTTATAGATATTAAATTACATTATTTACATTACAATATATTTACAACACAATATAATGAGTAATGACACTTTGTCGATACGTATATGAGCAAATTATATGTGGAATTAAGTGTACCTAGTATAAAAGATAGCTAGAAATATTAATAATTAGCTTAGAAACTTAATTAGCACAAACTACCGTAATCCAACTCCAAGCAGACACTAAACTAGATTTTAATCGATACCACAAACAATTATTTCATACGTTTAATATGAAAAAACTAACACGGATTCTTCTTTGGTAATATTCTATTTAGAAAAACTAGTAATTATACATATTATCTGTGCTCAAAACATAATAAAGATAATTTTCAAACACTGAGATGCTTTGATGTCTGTAATGTTGATTAGTATGGGAAAGTAGACAGTGGTTTGTTTGTATACGTATGTTTATCTGGTCCAGAATTATTCCATAGCAGAGTATGCTTGGTATAATTAATTAGGTTGTCTTGCTTTAGGATAATTAATATGTACTTAATTTTTGTAGATGTAGATAAGAATGCCAGATTATGTATTATTTTGGTATCATAATTTTTAGAGCGCGACTTTTTCATAGGTTGGTTTTAATTTTTGGACAGATTTTGTATTTTGCCATCTCTATAATATTTTCCAACATTTATAGAAATGAAAGGTGATACATTCATGTTTTACAACTCTAATTGCTACATTATGTAGCTAATCTCGAAATTTTTATATACCGGCGTTTTCGACAACGGTATTTAAATTAACATTTGGATTTATTTACATAATATAATTATGGCAATGATTAGTAGGGAAACATACGATAAAAATGATAAAATACGAAAAGACGATCTTATTTCTCAGTTAATAGTTCGTCACTTATAGGTAGATAAATATAGTACCTAACATTACTTAGAAATCATCTATAGAGGCAAAAAAGTGATTGTGAAAGTAGCTAATTGAGTTAGTCTGAAGCGCACATGAAAATAAATAGGGTGAATTTCTAAAGAGTGAATCATAGAACAGTGAATCAATAAGGCTGTATGAATTTCACTAAATAGTAGGTCTGTTTGTGCATTGTACAATAATAATAAATACTAGGTTTGGAAAAAGATTTTAAAAGACATAGGTGTAGGCCACGCAGATGGATTAGATAGGATTAGATATTATAATTTGGTTAAATGTACACGTAGAGCATGTGAAGTACAGATGTCTATTGTTGTTGATTTTGTATCGAAATTTGCATTTTGAATAACTTTAATGTGTCGGATTATCAACGATATATGGCTTATCAGGAATAGGAATAACATGATACGAATTTCGTCGCAATGAATGGATCTTAAGTAAACGAAACAAGAGTATTCAACATGTTAGATACAGATGTTTTATCAACTTTACTATGGAAATGGCACCATTTAAAAACCCAAACTCTTGTACTTAAATAAATAACATAGGTGTTTTACCTATATCTTGCGCAAGAATCGGCCACACAATATTTAATGACTGGTTGGATATGCGTAATCTATTGTAACCACAGGAATATTATATCTTGTGTATTATCTTTCGATGTATATGCTAATAATGTTTCAGAAGAATAAATATCCTAACGATTATAGTCGTTTCTTAAGTATTTAGTATGTAAGCTGTTGTTCGGCTCCTGATAGAAATTTGTCCGAGTTGGATGAAAAATATCGACCCATTCGAGTACATTTTAGGACAGATAATAATATGCATGTATAGTTAAAATAAATTCTCATTTTATCTAAATTACCATCATGCGTGATCAAAGAGCATTTTCATAGGAAGATGTTTGACCTCGGTAAAAAGTAGCTTTCTAGCCTTTTAATTATCTCCAGACACAAAAACATTCGATATAGAGACGTGATAATAGCTCCGATGCGACGTGAAACAAAGATAAATAAACACACTTTCGAATTAATAATATAAGTAAGGATTATCTTAATGCTGCTATATTTTCAATTGCCTTTATATTATTCCAGTCCATTGTTATCTTGAAACAATTTTGCTCTCAATAGCTTACAAGAGAAAGCCCTGGTTCTTTACAAATATACATTGTCTTCGACCTGGTGTATAATCTATTGTCTGCTATCCAATCGGTGGTCTGCCAATACTTTCTTCTCATTAAAAATTCAGCATGAAAGTAAAATTGATGTGTTCGTGAGTTTGAAACGACCGTAAAAATTTATGCTGTCTCAATTAGTCACTGAATTTGCTTTATTACTTATTTGAAAAGGTGTAGAGAAGTTTTAGAAACAAGTTCTTACAATCTTTCACTACCTTTATCCTGCCGTTTGGGTAGCAAGGTTTTCTGATATAATATGGCGACAAAATCCTATCTTTTTGTCGAATTTTAACCAAATCCAGCTATTCTGTCGTGATAAGAACGAAATTCTATCCTAACTAAACAGTAGTTGGTACTCTTCAAGTACCACATTTTGACACAGGTTTACAGGATTATGAACATTCCACAGAAATATCGAGTTTTTGTACTGCTCCTAACGGAAAATCTATTTGCAATTGAAATCATAACTGTGTTGTTTATTCTGTGTAGCGTTACTTACGTAAATGCATATGCTTATTGATTTTTCTTATCATTATTATTCTTGATGTAACTCCCTAGAATCAATAATGCCATCTTCAGATTTTTGGGATATAATCTGTCCAAAACAATTTTATACTGTGTCCTAGCAATTTCGTTCAGTTGAGAATTTTCAGGATAAAATCGGTAATCAAGCATTTTCATTAAAGGAAAAGTTAAAATTAATGCTACCAGCTTATAAAAGCCCTTCATGATTTCAAACTACGTACATACCTTAAACGCATATATCCTAGGTATTACGCAATAGGTACCTATATTTAGAATAGTAATAAAATGACAGTAGATGAAAAATAATGCCCCTCCCGACACATTGAAGTTACACAAGAGTCCTTGCCGTATTGCGGTCAACTGTATGTTCTATGTAGATGTATTTTTCCTTAGAAACGTTGGCTCGGTATTCCTCCCTGGTCTCGGAATGTGTCATTGTTCTCAAGTTTGATATGATGAATCTCTTCGTTGGTCGGTTTTGATGTACCAAATGGTTTAGGTAGGTCAGGTACTGTTTATTGAAGTAGAACTTTGATTGTTCTAATATACGAATGAATGGATACTTTATTCAGCATAAATGTAAACAAGAAGGCCTTATTTCTAAATGAGCCATGTATTCCAAGCAAGAAATGGTAGAGCATTAATTTATAAAGTTGTCTCTAAAATATGTAAACATACTAAAAACATTCAGCCACTTTATTAATATTAATCTGACCACTACTTAGCAAAGCTTTCAAATTTAAATTTATACCCTGTTAGAAACTTAACAAATTAGGAGTCAATTTAATGATGTTCCAGTTACGTTTTTAACAATTTAGGAGTGTTTAATTCAATCACATTCCAGGTATCTATTGTTTTTGTTTATCATTTACCAAAGTATTATCTGGTAACCTTTGGCTTGCCTTATTTACCGTGTGTTTGTTCAGCAGACGTGTCGGCGTCTTTCGTATTGATTATCCTGACCTTGTCTTACGTAAAATCCGTTTTGGCAGCTTCTGCTGTATTTTAAAATATGCTTTCATTGGTTTGAGAGTTTTTGTTTTGAATAATTTTTATTTTATGTCTAGCGAACTAGTCTAGTGAATCTTTTGGAAAAATTAAAATGTCCTCATAAATAATTTTATTTTAATTGCTTTTGTATATGTATAAACAGCCTATGAATTAACTGAAAAAGGAGCAAATTGTTGGTCGTAAATTTTAAAACTGTCATACATTATGAATAGGACATTTAGTAGCACTTTACGTTATCACATACTTGGCATAGAATAATATGTACTGTTTATTGACTATCATTACATTTGAACATCAATAGACCGCTTCTCAGCAAATTGCCATCTCCAGTGCATTTTAATGCTGTAACAGTAATATAAACTATTGACTGGGCTTCAATGTTACGCTACCATCACTATAATCGTTAAGTATTTTATTGTATGTCGTAAAATGTATGCAAATATTGACTTCCTTATACGAAACATTCGTATTTAATGTGTGTAGTGATAGTTGCATTACTATTTTTTTTATTATTTCTAACTTTCGATTAGATTCAGCTTAGTCAGTATGAAAAAATTATCTTTAATTTATTTCAATGTGTAAGCTAAATATAGTTACTACGGTAGTCTCATATTTTACTAAAAAACCGGTACAATTTTCATCACTTAGCTGCATACGCATTAGAAATGTTCATTAGAAAAGAAAATTTCTCAAACACGATCCTTTGTTTGACTGATGAAGTGCTTATTATAAACACTGGTAAGGACCTAGGGACTAGGGTCTAGGGAGTCTAGTTTGCTCTATCAATTTGAGCGTCATGATTCATTGCCGCAGTGTGTGTACTCGTGATATTTTGTACAATTGCGCATGTATGGTGGGGTAGACGAGGGTGGCTACCCCACGGAATAGTGATGCGCGATAATCGATGTGTTTTTTTTGTTTGGGGCTTAGTTGTAGTGCGGCTATTGTTATAGATATTGTTTTTGGGGTGCTAAAAGGATGCAGTTTTAGTAATTTAAAGGAGATAGGGAATTATAATGGAGCACTGCAATACAAATTGCTTCTATCGTGGATACTATGCTATTCTGAAATTGACTATGAATAATTCTTCCATATATGAACTACGCGTTTTTTGAACATTTATGAGATAAAGTTTATTTAATTTTCACTCCAGTTTATGTTTACCCATAGCTCCTATGTAAGCATATTAAGATTTACATAAAATATGACCCAATTCAATAACCGATAACGCACTGTCCAAGTTGCACTTGTCGATAATCTAGCGTGTCGATAGATGCCCAACCCTAGTCCTTCAGTCGATGCACGCTAGTACGCTGCCAGCCACCACCGGAGCTGGACGTGTCTCGATCGCTCTTTTATACCGGCATTCGAATCGCTACTGAATTACGCGTCCATTTTCGCCGTCCCGGTTTTTGTACTGGAATTAGTGTTAGCCTTTGTATGTTCTCCCTGACTTTATTTCTACAGTGTTTGCTTTATTAGATTTGTTGGTGTTCTTTATTCTTTGTGATCGCTACAAGTCTTTGTTTAATAGTTGTAGATGTAATCGCGTGTTTGAAAGAGGTATTATTTATTGATTGGTGTTGTTTCTATTATACTAGGCTGTCGAGCGTTTTGTTGACTGCCGTATGAATGTATGTATAATAAATACAAAATGTTGGATCATAAATATTTTCTGTTTTCCTTCGTGCATTGTTGTCGCTGCATCGCAGCAATTTCTAGTTCAATTAAAATTCTTATTAACGCTTCGCTTAGTTTGATTGGATCTCCTTTATACACGACAATAGTTGCTAGGTCATTGAATTTTTTATGAATTGCTGTATGTTTCTTGCTTTTGTTGTTTTCTATGATTCTCTATCATTTTTCTTCACCGACTTATTTAATTTTGGCTGTTATCGAGAAAGTTGCAATATTGTTTATCAAAGTTCATTTAGTGACAATAAATTGTATTATCGTGTGAATAATCATTCGATATCGATAAAATGCGCTAATCTAAAAAAACCTGATAGATATAATTAAAACAACCGGATCACTCTGTTCAAACAGTTCACTTTCACATTAACCAATAAAGTTGTTAATTCTTGTTTTAATTACACTGCTATTATAACTATTATGTTGTAAAATACGACGTCGTAAAATATTGATTGCCGTGTACAATAGTCTAAAAGCTGTATGTGTTAAATAATATCTCTTACATCATACAAAATCAGATTTTCGTTCACAATTTTGTAATTGAAGAAAGATGACTACAGTTTCAGGACGTATCTCTGTTAGCAATCGATAGGACTTGATATGCTTTGAAATCCTTGACTAATCGATATATTCTGTAGTCAAAATATCTCTTATGTCTGAAAGTGTTAAATTCCACACCAATGATTTATTTCCATACAGTATTTCAAAATTTCAATAAACAAAAATAATTTTGCAATCTCATTTATGCTGCATTATGTTAATATTATTTGAAATGCACTGAAACCAATTGATTACGCTCGTTGTGTCCAATAAAACGAATTCGCAATTCTTAAAATAAATCGCTCGAAGCAAAATGTTCAGTGTTCACATTTGTGTGACCCATTTGGTTTATTTCTGTGCCTTTAGCCTTTTATTTCATTAGCAGTTTAAAACTAGATTGTGACAACTGAAATTGATAAGAATGATGATTTGATTATTCCATTACTCATTTAAGTTATATCTAAAAGTAGAGCCTTTAATTGCTTTGGTTGAAGTCTAATAAACGTTGTAGCCACTGGACATTAAAAATCCATCTATCATTGTGAAGGTCTATTCATAGAATTTTTATGTGCATTTGAAGAACGCAGTAAATAACGTTTTTAAAGTAGGCAATTTGTACGATTAGTTCAGTATCGTTTTAACTATTAAGATAAGAAACAGTGATATATAATCGAAGCGAATGTAATATTATTTCATACTGAAATTTGATATTAAAAAATGTTAATAACTTTGCCTTTGCGTGTGGCGAACAGATGACTGTTGAATATCAAAGCTCGAATAAAAAAGAGAATTATTTCTGTGCTTCAATGGTATTATTAAAGAATCGAAAAGTTTTATTCCGTTAAGAATAGAACGTAATACAAGCGTATTATAGTTTAACGTTTCCGTTTTTCATAATAAATAGGTACAAAAATCAATATTACTATTCAAATTAGTCTGATATTGTTCTATTATCGATTAGCGTTTATATTCTGAGCATACTATGGAGTTCGAATATAAAGAACGAATTCCTACGTCATCCCAAAACGAGGCATTTATGAGTTTTTAATTACTTGATTCTATTATCTAACCTCAACGAACAACCTTTAAATGTTCGTGAAATACGATCGTTGCACTAAATAATAATAAATCTGTGTTCACCGTTTCAACATTCGGATCGTTCTGCATTGCTGCCTTTTTAGTTTTAATTGCTGCATTTCTCAAATGGACACTTTCTTTACTTTCTTTGTCAAGTCGTGAACGAAGATAGCTATTTTCTATGTTGTTTTCTTAGATTCCTCGCTATGGAATGATGGCATAGTTTAGAAGATATGTTCTTGATCGATTCTTTTTATCACAGCAATATTTATACTTAAGTCAGTAAGGTTTTTCTTCTTTATTGTTATATCTAATTGAAGCTATACAACATACTTGGTCATTAAAGTGTGCATAGAAATAAATGGGAACTTCATATTTTTATAATAGGTCAAGTGCAGTAGGGCGTTTGTCGTTTGATGTCCCTTTGTTTATAATCTCGCCTAGTTCAGATTCTAAACAGAAGCTAACACTTGTCCTCAATAGATGATATAAGAACGAAAACAAACAAACCAGCCAATCTTAAGGGATCAACGACACAAACATTGCGTAGGAGTGGATCTATTTTAAATTGCTCTCCATTGTCTCTTTCTGACTCACGTGTCCATCATATGTGTGTTTCGTTTATACGTTGGGCAATTATTGGCAAGGATATGATGTGTGCCAAATTACACGTGGATATGTTTGAAGAGTTTGTTATTATTGACTTTTGCTTTTGTAGGGCGTTGCTCGAAGTGATTGTGTGATAAATGTAACTAGTTGTGTAGAGGAAGTTGTTGTAGTGCTTCCAATTGTGTGGTGTTACGCAGAATCTTCTATCGCCGTAGTGATGTGGTTTCAGAAATTGTTCTCATTTGTTCAATTGATATTGGATGTTAGCGTTTGCGAAACCGACTTAACGTTTCGTTTAAAATTCCTCTTTCATAATATTCTAGTACTCGTAGTGTAAATATAATGATCGACGTTTATGATAATTTTTGTTTGGGCAAAAATAATTGCACTTAATCGGTAGATTTGCATGATGTACAGTAGCGCATTTACAGTTTTTGCTTATTTTGTCGTCTGTCCTTAATTTTGATGAGGTTAAAACGTTTAAAACTTTGTTGTCTGCTACTATAATCTCATTTTTATTTCCGTTTACATTAAAACCGTTAATTATTTTATAGCTCTGTTTGATTTTTAGTGTTTCTTAGTTTGTTTTTAAATGTACATATTGTTTTTGTATCTTTTATCTCTAATCTCTATTAATATAAGTGTTTATTTCTCCAGCTAGTCAGCGTGTAATTTACAAGTGTATATTAGACGTTATTTTTATAAGATTTTTTATTAGTGTATACGTGTAAGTGTATAGTGTATAATAGTGTAAGTGTCGTGGAATGGATACGTTTTGTTAACCGTCTGTATAATGTCGAAGACTTTGAACGCATATAGAATGTGAGTATTATAGTTTAGTTGGTCTTGTGTTGTATTTATATATGCTTTTTATCATCTTCACATTTTACTTTATGTATATTAGCTGTTAAGTGTTCTGTTTCAGTGTTATCAAACGACCATAATTCATTTCTTACAGTAAATCTATCAGTTCATAATATTATAGTATGGATACTGGCCATAACTTACGTAAAAGTTACAAATTCAGAATTTCCCCTTTTTCTCAACTTCTTTCATTTTAAACTGATCTGAATCTTTTAACAATTTTGATTATGAGGTATTAGGTATTTTCATAATAAAGAAGATAGTGACTAAAATAAAATAGATCCTGAACAGAACTAGCGTCAAATAGGTGTGATAGAAATTTTTAATGACCATTAATCTGTCTCCCCTTTTGGCCAGTCTAGACTCATCGATTGGTGATCGTACCATCTCTAGTGCTTTTTAGTTTTCATAATAATTATTGGGTGAATTTCATTCATCATATTTGTAGAAATAAATTAAGTTACTCCATTTACCTAGATGATTTAGAAAAATAATTCATTATCTAATTTTAGTTTATATGCCTTTTTAGTAACGAAGCATTTGAAGCGATCGAATCAATCATTCATAAATAATTGTCACTATTTATCTTCCAATCACATTCAAGGGATGCAGTAGCCTTTGTGGAAACCGACAACGATAGTATTGTATTTATGTTATGTTACAGATATTTTCAAACAACGCTAATATCGATTATAGAAATCCATTTAATCCAATATTGTATTGGATTAATCGGTATTTGTAAATGTAAACATACTGAAAGAGGAGGAGGTATGCATTATTTTAATGAATAAACAAAGGTCCACATCAGGATTTATTTCGTCTAGACACATCGATTCGTTTGCTCTTTTCCTGGTTTAACTTGAATCTGTGTTTTCATGCTCTGCCATTTAGATTATTTCATTAATCAAAAGTTTGCCTGTTTGTTTTTGGTTTTGTTTATCTTAACATTTTTATAGGACTAATTGAAAAGTTTTCAATATGATCACAGATATGGTCTGATTTTTGGATCATGTTACTTCATATCTTCAGTTTATCTTTTATGAAATTGAAGCTTATTTACGAAAATAATAAGTATAAGGTAGTTGAACTTACGCTACTTTTTATTAGTAACAAATTTATTCACAATTCATAGTTGGGAATACCGTTAATGGAATGATTATTTGTAAAGAGCCACTAGGTACAAAGTTTCTTGCCGGCCTCTTCTCTTTAGAAAGCTGCTCCGAACCTAATGGCTAGGTAATATGAATTTTCAAAAGCACTTTATAAGCCTATTTGACTAAATATTGAATAAAGTTAAAGTCTGAATTATATTCTGTTGGTCCTACGATTAACGTATCTATGAATTCCTGTTGAATAGAAATTTATCAAAGAAGAGGCTTCGTTTCATACGCATTATCGTCATTGTCTAATTATCTTTTACACAGTTTTTTGCTTATTCTCTTTATCCTCGCTTCATCCATCCTGTTTTCGGTCTTTTCCTGAGACTGATTATTGAGATTGAGTAATATAATAAATGTTTTCGTACACATATCAATAGAATTTAACCTAATATAACCGAATATGGTCATCACAGTTGATATGGAATTTCATTGCTAACAGAACCAATATTAGCACTCGATACGGCGATCAAACACAATATATCGGGTATGTCAATTCGGAAACAAAGGCGGGGTTATTTCCCCTTTTGGAAACATGCCAAATGCAACTGGTACTCTTTTTTTGCTATAAACCTTCGTGATTTCTCGAGGGTTGCCAATATTAAAAAGTGTACGCCTTTGAGATTTTAACTGGTATACTAAGTACTGGAAAGGGTCTTATAGACGTCTATTAAAGGTGCTCACAAATTCTGCTTATCTTATATTTTTCCAAGAAAAAGTCGTTCATTTTTCCAACATCTTTTATGTAATGGACAGTAGCGGAGTCATATTGTTAAGATCTTTTTATCACGAGGAATGATAAAATGGCTCTCAATAGAATACAGTATATTATTATTCTATAAATAGTACAGTTGTATTATCTCTTCGAATTTCATATACCCTTAAATTATATCTAGTAAGTCGAGTCTTGATTAGATTTTTTCGTTGTGTACAATATACTCTTGTGAGTTGCGAGGGCTTAATAACTGTATAAACTCATAGAAAAATACCTTTATTATCCTAAATTCATTCTGTCTTGAAAATAAAACGTATTCTGGACGATAGGAGGGTTGTCGCCCTTGGAATCCATGGCAACGGGGCTATTTTATGCGGCTCATGTCGCCACTCCCCACTCCCAAGGAGGCTATAACTTCGTGCCCCGGAATTACTTGGGGGGATCCGGGTTGTTATCCTTGAAACTTATTTAAAAGTAAACGGCTGGTGCTTGGTTATGTAAGTTGAAAATTTATGATTTAATTTATATATGTAACAACTGGCATTGTGTTATCCTAGATGTTAATGTTGAACATGGAAAATAAATTTTAATCTTGACTCAAGTGAATAATAATAGTTAGACAAAAGACGATTTTGAAAAAAGCATCAATTTGCGAGTTCGCTTCTATAAACGGTATTAATAAGGTATAAATAAAGAACAATTCGATTGCCGATTCCTGAAATCTCGTTAACATTCAATAAAGTATTCAGCAAATGTTAATAATAAAATGAAAGTTATTTAGAAACAGACATATGGTTCACAAAGATAGCTTGAAAATCGTGTCTAATGAACTATGAAACACGACAAGCGGCAATTAGGTCCAAAATACACGCCTAACGAGTCGATATTGCTGTCTCGGTCTATTTTTGGATGAAAGAGAGAAATGCAGGATCCTAGACAGAGGCTTTTATTTTAGGCAGATATTGTAGACCCCAATAAGGTTTGGTTGGTTTGGTACATAATTAGTGAAGGGGAAGTTATTTGTGCCAATGTAGATAGAGATACAGTGGATGAACCTGTAAGGTTTCAGATGCTTTCCAATGATGTCAATCTAAGGAAATTTATAGTAGTCGCGTAAAATAATTACATTCGTTAGACAAACTGATCTAACTTCGTCTGACATCAAAAGGTATTATATTTTACATTTTTCGTTATTGTTCTATGGGTTGTAATATGATGTTTTTATCCTTGCTCGATTAATGAACTATCTGATACTGAAAATATCTTTTCAATTCGAACCAGTTCATATTAAGAAGAAAAGTTGAGTAATGAATATTTGCTTTCCTTCATACTGTTATTAAGTTACGCTAAGTGTTCTTAGTTAACTTCCTCCATCGAATGACCAATCAGTGACAAAGTTGCAAATAAGTAAAATTCTTCATCAGTTGGAATTAAATGTAATTTCTTACAAATTTTAGTAACATCTGTAACTTCCTTCTCAATGAATTGACGAATTATAGATTCATGTATATGGTCATTTATCACGTATATTTTGATGTTTACTGCAAATTTTAGAGTAACAGGTTTATAAAAAGCAAAAGTGTTAATAAAACGAGCAGATGAAGGCTACGTTATATCGTGTTTTTTAATATTTACCGGTTTTTTATCACTACTATGCGAACTTTTTAGTAGTAAATTATTAGATACACCTTTTTGTTTATCTTTTTCGTAATCTACACTTGAATATTGTAATAAATAGTTTCTTCGAATATTGCTATGAATAATGCATTTATTTTTAACAGTGTGAAAGTGTGATGGAATAGTGCTGTTAAAATAAGTGGTCTTGGTCATTGAATTTATCAAGTTACTAAAAAATACAACTGAAAATAAAGTGATTATTTATACCCGCTGTAGTTCAAAAGAGAATATAATAAAGCTGAATCATATAATACGGAAGAAGGAAAGGAAGCCTGGGAGGCTTAACGCCGCTATACTGCATTCCTAATGCACGACGCATTTGTCCTAGCCTAGATACTCCACATTGTTGCAGACAATTTAGTAGCCTGAAGTGTTTTAAACATATGGGATTTAGGTTTAAATAGCATTTTAAATCAAGGTGTCCCAGTCCTGTTTTAATATTCGTAGGTTGGATAGTATAACATCATAATGCAGGGTACTGCTCAAAAGAAAATTATGATGGGCGGAAAGCTACCGCCCGCGGTTTTGTACGCCTGGTCAATTCGAATTTCCGGGATTAAAACGTGGTTTAAGCGTGAAGAAGAGACAGACAGACAAACAGTGTTATTTTCGCATTTATAATGTAGGTATGTTACGATAATGTGTAAAAAGAATATAACAAAAATAATCATTTTCAAGGCCACATCTTATATTTACAAAATTTAAAAACATTAAATTTCGAATACCCTGAGCGCATTCCCATTTAAGTTTGTTTACATATTTAATTAAATGGCATTGAGTGATTTCTCGCGGAAGAGATACTGGTTCTCGTTGACGTATAAAATATACGCATGCTATTTTTTGTTAACAGCTTGAAAAAAATGAAAAAATGAAAATGAAAAATAAATTTATTTCATACACACAATTTTCAAATACAGAAAGTGGATGAGTCCTCCTAGTAAGTTTACAAAAACCTGTGTCAGGAGGACCCGCTCTTCCTTAACTAAAGTTTACAAATATAATACGTGTGCAGATGTATATGTATAAGTGAGTGAATGTGTGTGTGTGTGTGTGTGTGTGTGTGTGTGTGTGTGTGTGTGTGTGTGTG
>CAJQZN010035604.1:356-25578 GCA_907164685.1 Colias eurytheme | reverse complement strand
AAAAAAATTATGAGGCGTGCACTTTTGGATTTTCCAAATTATTTCAATTTATTCTTTTATTCATAAAGTTTACAAATTATACTTTGTTCCGCAAAGCATCCATTGCATAATGAGCTGAGGGTTGTGTTGTTTCCCATTTCATTAAAAATTCACCTTCTTTAAAGTTTCAAGAACACTGCTTGAATCGATTCGCCAGAGCCCGCGGAGGCCGACGGTTAATTTTTCATGACGATCGATGGGGACCTTGATGTTTTCATTTAAAATCTAAACTGAGCATTTCTGATTGTATAATAGAAGGTTATGTGTCAATAATGAGTTTTACTTTTGTCTGCAGTTGTGTATGAGCAATTTACTGGATTTAATTATTAAAAAGTTGTTCAGTTTTACGAGTCAATTTAATAAAGCTTTAAAACTTTTAAGCTGGTTAATTCAATAAAAAAAAATTGAAATAAAATTTAGTTATATGAAAAATATAATATATTCTGTAAATTGTTTATTTCTGCATTTAATCATAAAAATAAACAGATAGATCCTGTTTAGAAAAAAACAGATTCGTAAGTAAAAGTCCATCATCATATAGGAATGCACGCGGTCCCTGCGGAACACAAACCTATCATGTTAATCCGAAAATGTTCATTGTCCCCTCGTCTATCGGAATGGTAAGTGACAGACAGACAGACGGACGGACACTTCGCGTGACGTGGGTAAGTGCGAATCTCATTGTTGGCGATATAGGACTCGTATGAGGGGTGATATCAACATGAATAATATATTATCAGGTTATATTGAAGTGGTCCACTTAGATACGGTGAAATGTGATATTTTGGATATAACACTACGGGGTTAAGTTTATACTTATGTAGTATGTACTAGCTGCTAAGACTAGCTGTGCCGCGCGGTATTTATTTATTTATTTAATTAAGGTCAGCCAACAGTTGTTTACATCATCACATACATACAGAAACAAGAACACAAAATAACTTATATAAATGCAACAGCTACTTAAAGGCTAACACCAAATGCAAGATCTTTATTTTTTTTTAAAGAAAAGAAAAACTAAACGGTTATGATGATACCGTGCGAATGATCCCGCGGGAATAATCAACTAAATATTTTTAGCTGTTGTGTTATTCTTATGTATAATAATTATAACCTATATTAATGTGAAATTTCTTCCAAATCTGACCAGCAGTTTTTTCGTGAAATAATAACAAACATCCATCCATCCTATGTACTTATATCATCAAAAATATATATATTTTTGTATCAAAATAACTAAGAACAAAACTTCGCGTGCCCTTCTCAAGCACCGCTTTTAGCTCCTAAATAATGTACTTATAGGTAAAACTTATCTGTATTGTGAGCAAAAGTCAAGAAGCAAAATAAATGACATTGACTTTGACGAACGATCCGAAAGGGTGAAGCGATCAGCGGCGCGGCACACAGTACACTTCAAGTGAAATTATATGAAATTCATAAATTATTGGAAGGAATCGGATAAAGGACAATAGTTAAAGTTTCAGTTCTTTTTTTGCTCTATTACCCAGTTAATGTAGATTTGTTTGATGATGTAGATTTCAATTTTTGTCGTCCTTTTTATATATCAAACTAATTATACCTATATGTACTATTATATTTATCCAGGTTCAATAGCCTTTATGCGTGTAGTAATAATGTGATACCTAATAAGATATAATTTATATCAAAAGATCACTCACACTAGTGTTATTTTCATTAAAGTTAATATTAATTTTGACTTCATTATCACGAAATTAGTCGAAAGTATCTTTAAATAGATAGTGATGAATATTTCAGGAGAAAGTTTGAAACGAATCAGTGTAAATTATGACTAAAGGGCATTAGCCTTATTTGAAGGTTAAACAAACAAATTGCCGAACGATATTTGTTTACTAAATATCATTTTAATTTACAGAAAATAAATAAGGAAATACAGGATTCACTTATTTATAATTTATGTCTTGCTTTATGTAGAGAGTAGTCTGTATTTAAGTGACCTTATTGTAAAAAAAATAGTTTAAAATTTAAATCATACACCTCCTTACTTTTAATTAAAATAAACAAAATTCTAAATAATAATAATATATTACAATTATGTACCTATCTTAGGTACTAAGTGTGAAGTCCCATGTGACCTAGTGGGGTAAGGACGTGCAGATGCATTGAGAGTCCGTATCGATTTTAGAGTGATTTTGACTTGTTTCTGTAATTCTTTAGAAGCTCGTTTAACAAAACTAAATTAGTAACAATGTGTGATGATATCTTAAATTAAAGATTCATTCAATATCTTAAATGCATTCGAGACAATTTATTGATATTCATTGTCCAGTTTGTTTAATAGCCAATAACCTGAGGTGTGTTTCAATTTTTTCCATGCGGGACGTTCGTGTCTTTGTATTTTACACGGAATTTAATAGAAGAAGTTTTCTTATAAAATATACAACAGTAAAGACACTGAAACATCCTAAAATATTATGTTCGAGGCAATTTAAGTACTTTTATTGAAAAATTCAAAGAAAATCTAAGTTAAAATAGCCTTACTTTGATGAAATTTTATGCGTATAATATGGCGTCGAATTTCTAGTTCTTACAACAGAGTTAAAAAAAATACACATTAAATGATAGGTAAATGCTTAAAAATTTGCAATAAAAAAAATAAAAATACATATTATATGTTTTATGAAAGAAATGGAATAATTTAAAGCTAGCTAGTTAGCTCCTAAAGAATTAAAGAAACAAGTCAAAATCACTCTTAAAATCGATACGGCCTCACAGTATATATCTGTTTCACTGATCGATTTTCTTTAGGAAGTAGTTGATCAGCCCTCTGTGTCCTACCAGACCAAGACATTTTTTTTCTTCGTCTCCACCGGGAATCGAACCCAGGACCCATTGCGGTATTACGCTCACGCTTCAACCATTGCACCGAGGAGGCGGCTAGGTACTAAGATGATTACATAAATTTCAAACGCATTTGACAGTGCGGGTATCAGCAGATATTTTTAAAATTTATTATGTTTGAATGGGTAAGATTTTTAGTATATTTCACGAGAACTAGCGAATGGTGGAGTTTATACTAAAGTGTACTTTATTTCCAGTCGGCGCTCGAAGTTTACTTTCAGCTAAGAATACTAACACGGACGGAACTATGTGTGATCAGAAATGTGGAGTTTAACAACTGCTGTGTTTGTTACAGTGTATACTGTATGGGCTGTTGATTACGCGGAAACCCCTCTAAGGCTTTATGTAACCTGGATTCCAGGTTTATTAAATTTTCCAAGAATCGCTCTTACTCTCTATTATTAATTGATCTTCCAAACTCTATGAACTGTATTGATAATGGAAATAAGCTAGAACGAAAGGCAATAATCGATTTTATGTAAAATTTTTAGTATGCATGTTTGTATTATATATGATTAGTTCCATTAAAAAAATGACATCTTTACAGAAAAAAACAATATTATCCCTCCATATAATGTATAGGTACTAAAAATCTAGAAAAATATCGAGAACGAGGTTCGAACCCGCTTTCTTCGTCTTAGTGTGCCAGACATGCCATATTATATAATATATATATATACTAGCGGTCCGCCCCGGCTTCGCCCGTGGTACATATGAAAAATAGATGTTGGCCGATTCTCAGACTTACCCGATATGCACAGAAAATTTCATGAGAATCGGTCCACCCGTTTCGGAGGAGTATGCAGACTAACATTGTGACACGAGAATTTTATATATAAGATAAAATTCAAAGGTGACTGATAATATAGTGATCTATCAACGCACAGCCCAAACCACTGGACGTATCGGGCTGAAATTTGGCATGCAGGTAGATGTTAGGACATAGGCATCCGCTAAGAAAGTATTTCCCGAAATTCTTGCGGGAACGGGGAAAACGGGGATGAACGTACAAAGTCGTGGGCGGAAGCTAGTTTATAATAAATTGCATGATGTTATAGATATCCAGTTTCTATTTCGTTCAGAAATATCATTAGTCAGGTAGCAGTGTAGCAGTGAAGTAACTCGCTCAATGCTGTTAGCGTCACTCTTACAACTATTACGGGAGTTAGATCCGATCCTAACTCTCGAAGCGATTCGAGGAACTAATAAATATACGATACTCGCTTTACAAATCGCTAATGTATATAATGTTCATAAATAAATTTACATTATTTACAGTTTGTATTTAAATTAATAAGGAGTTAGTGTTTTAAAGAGGCCCTAAATGCATTTCTTCAAGCTACGTTTTACTTGATTCTTTTCTCAGCAAGATTATTTTTTTCCTTGTCTTTGTTTGCTATATCAAGAGATTGAATCTAACAAAACCTTAATTACTTAAAGAATTGAATGAATATAATAAATTTAAAATTGTAAGAGATAATAAATATCTACGTTACACGAATAGCTTTTTCCTCATTATTCAGCTGCAAAACTTTGCCTTATTTCTAAAGAATAAGTAGTTGTTAGCTGGTATTTTTTATAATTTTATTTAATAAAGTAAGATAATAGTAACATGTTACTTACGCTAAGTTTTATGAGAATACACGGAAAATGGTTACATTATGTGCGTCACGTGTGTCGGTTCTCAGGTGAAACTTACCATTAGCGGAACTTATAATGCGGTGATCGTAAGGGTGGAAGGGTTTTGTGGCTTTGTACCTTTTTTGTTGATGTCTTTGAAACGATCTTAAATAATATTTACAAAAGTCATGAAATCATGAGCTTTTTCTTAAATGTATCGTGTATTAGTGAGATGAAACACAAATTTATATTTTAAAGAAAATTTATATTTGAAATAAAATTGGGTATGTTGAGAAAAACCATTTTTTTTAGTAAAGGAACTCTACCTACATCAAAGTAAATACATTTAAGTTTTAGTTCAATCTATGAATAATTAATAGTTTAACAGTTTTTAATTCTATGACGAATATAGTTAAAAACACAATTAACTTATTAAAAAAATACTTATCATTTAAGACGGTGGAATTCAGTAATACCATAAGCGACAGTATCTCAAATGGCAGAGTCCCAACAAGGTCTACCGATAAATGACGCTGTATTTATGTTGTTACATTAATCTTGCCTCGTAAAATTTGCCCATTATACTTTTATCCCTTAATCGTGTTATGAATAACAATAGGAAACACGATGGCGAAAATTGAGATGGGCTTTTAATTGTAATATAATATTTATACTGTATAAAAGTGTAATATTTATACTGTGTAAAATGTGTTAGTCATTCTTTATTTTTTTACGATGATAATTTATATCTTGTACAATGTTGATAAGTTTTAGCTCAGACAGATTGACAGATGAATTGGTTTTTTTGCATCATAACTAGGTATTAAGTCTCACCTGTTTCTATTTAATTGTTTTTTTTTATTTTATTTTACCATGTATACGCATTTGCGAAGTGCTTGTTGTATGTTTTTATAAAAAATCTAACTATTAATTATCAAAACCACTTCAGTGTGAAAATGTGATTAAAAATGCATTTATTATTTTACGTTTTTAATCGATTAAATATCCTTAATTTGGCATATATCATCATCATAGAAATCTGAATAAAAGCACCCTGTTATTTAGATTTCTATGATCATCATATTATAACTTACTGCAGCAGTAGGTAATCACTTTGTTCATGACAGAAATGGAGTTGAAGTGAAATTGCGCGATTCTCGTTACGGCAGTTGTCAGTAATTAGTTTGGTGAATATCTGGAGCGCTCACATTAACGGAACAGCTCTCATTGTTTTAATTCCTTTTAAAATACATAAATGGATGATGTACGGATTGTAGGTTTATTTTTAATGGTTGTGTTTGATTTTGAGAATTCGTTTTGGAGGTCGTTATTAATAAATGGAAAAAGTACCTACCTATAAGAATAGTTTATTTAGCAGAAGGGTTTTTTATTAAAATATTATGTTATGTGAATCTTGAATGATATGATGACATTTTGTTTACCAAGTTTCCACAAGCAAATAGATAATTCCACAAATTTAATTTAATATCTATTCCGCAGTATGCCGCTACTAATTGTTGACACTTGGGCTTAGTTGGGTTTAATACTTGGAAGCCCACCGCCTCAGTTGAAAACTGATACTTATAAGATAACTTACCAACTATTACTAAATACATAATAATTGCTTTCACTACATAGTATAAAACAAAGTCACTTTCCAGACTATGCGGAAGAAGTCGCGGGCGGGAAAGGAAATGTGTATAAGTTAATGACCATTTTTGTCGCTATCACATTTTTTTTATGTAAAATGTTGTTTATATTATCGTATTAACTATGCAGTAATGTTATGTGCTTGTATATTTGTTTATAAGCTTTAATACAATAAGCAAGACATACATCCAAGTTATCGAAGCGGGCTCAGAGCCTTCATTACCCGCCCCGGGTCACCCCGGGTATCGGCAACTCAATTACTCCGCCTTTACAACTGATGCTGTTGTGTGCATCTCTTCTAACGACTATTCACTTGGATGCGGGTTTCATAGCAAATTGTGTTTGATGCTTGTTACTTCAATTTATATTTTGTCATTATACAAAGAAAATTTATAGCGTACCTATACTAGCTTTCCGCCCGCGGCTTCGCCCGCGTTTTCAAAGAAAAACCCGTTCCCGTAGGATTTCCGGGATAAAACCTATCCTATGTACTTTCTCGGGTATCAAAATATCTCTATACCAAATTTCATGCAAATTGGTTCAGTAGTTAAAGCGTGATTGAGTAACAGACAGACAGACAGACAGAGTTACTTTCGCATTTATAGTAATATTAGTATGGATTATTATGATCATGGTAAGTGATAAGGCTGAGAAATTGTATCGCTTAAAATATCTAGTTTGTATCTAGTTATATAAAAAGAAAACGTCGGCTAAAATAAAAGTTTATTACAATTCGTTCATTCCTCTAAAGTGTGTGAGTGTATTCACAATGAACAGCGGACACGGAACGCGAGGCTCGTGTTAATTAAAACAATTAAATCACGCAAGTGATTGGCTGACGCTCCCTGCGATTGTGTTTGGTCAACACTTGTACAAACGAATATTTGCGTATTTGTGTTGAATTGCTTGAACGTGATATTTTTGCTTTTGGTTTGTACGAAATGTTGTATTTATTGGACAAATTAAAAAATCTATAAATATTGATGTACAATAAAAAGGTGGAACGATAAAAGCATATGTCTTCAAGCAATACTGACCGATAAGGCTTTGATTGATATGCAAATAAAGACAATTTGAATTTGAATTTGAATTTAAACAATACATAAATTTATATAAATAGGCATGAAATAAATTTAATAACTGATATAAAATATTCGTATACTTGCTTAAAAAATAAACATATTGATGAGTTAGATTTTAATTAAATAAAAAAATATTCAATAACAAATATTTAGATTAGGCCAACATAAAATCATAGCATATTTTGCTGTTATAACATCATGTTACAGCACACGAACAAAATCCAGACATCGCACGTTGAACAAAAGAAAAATTCTACGACAAAACGGTTACAATAGTTCCGATTGAAGCCTCAGCAAACAGGCCAGATATTGAGATGAATGAGACGCACATACAAACATCCGCAAGTTGGAAAGTGACGGCGCGTATAGCTCGTAGCATCGTAGGCCGTAGCTGAGCGGCAGTATTGTCTCGTAGCCGCGTCGCGTAGCACGTCTACGCGTGGTATCGTTCTTGAAAGCGTAATGTGCGAGTGGTATATATTATTTCCTCAGGTGTAACTGTTATGTAGAAAAGTGGATAAATTCCTGTCAAGCAAACAGACGTACAATATCATAGTGCGAGGCAATGCGAGCGGGTTCTACGGCTTTGAAGGTAAACTGATGCTGCGAAACCACTTTTTATTTGCGATTTTCTAGGTCAGTTATTTCAAAAAAGTTCTGTAAGAACAGAATAGAGAGTAGTTTATTTTTAAATTCATTATAAATTTATTTGCTCGGTTTATTTCGGTATGTTTTCAGCGGAATAATTTAACAAGCTAGTGCTTGCTATCTATAAATTTTGTGTACGTTAAAAAAATCTCGTGCATACTAGAAACTAATGAGAATATATTATGATTTATGAAAATTACTTGCTTTCAAAAATATATCTCCTATATTTATCCAGTTGCATTTAGTAAAATAACTTTTATCTCACACATATAACATTTTTAATGGAATTTTAAAAGCTGCAAGTACATTTTAACGCTCTAAATCACAGAGCAAAATGCCGCAGCGGATAAATGTGATGTAATTTGCTGCGATCTGGGATTATGTATTTTCATATTTTGTTACTGTTGCAAAATAGTGAGTTTGATAATCTTATCCTTTTTAACGTCATAAATGTGAAAGTTTTTGAGGATGGATGCATGTATGTTTATTGGTATTTTAAAGAAAAAACTACTAGATAGTTTTGGATGAATCTTTAGAGTAATATAGGTCTTTAGAGTAATATAAACATCTGAGGTATAGAAATACTTGAGTTTACCCATGGGTTCGTCCGCGGGTGAAACTGCGCGATACAACACTTGTCTAATAATATTTTCAAAACTGAAAATACAATCAATAGTAGCGACTTCATGGAAATTATACCTATTGGCCCTTCAACACTAAACACAAATAACAAATATAATATTAGCATTATAAATTACTTAATCTTATGTATTTATTTAAGCACAGCATTCACCGTAAACATTTTGCGATTGCTAAAGATTCGTGGTACAATATGTTATTCAAATCAAAATAAAGCCAGTCATATTGGCATAATAATAAACCGGCATTATAAAATCATTTTATTTGAGTTAATTAAAATCGGCCGCAACTATTTGTTGGGAAAACCTCTAATAAAACAAGCAATCGTAGATACACGTAATTGTATTTGAGAAAATTATGTTTATCAATGTCTGCCAGTCTAGATCAATTTTATATGAATGTCTCTTTAAATATTTTAATACTCGGCTTTTAGTGCCTATTTTTTAGAATTCCGTGCATTATAATACTGCTTAAAATGTTATATTAATATCACATATTCAATCGCGATAGCTCATTGGGATATAGTTGAAAAATTAAATTTTTGACCATCGGTCTAATCAAGTTTTATAAAGGCGCATCTACAACTAATTATCCATGCTAATTACTTCTTTGTGTTCTTTTGTTATACTACATTCAATAAATCGTACTATACTATATTTGAAATATAAAAACTATAGAAGAAGTTAAAATGCAATCCACATAATATATTATTAAACTGATAACAAACCATTTTCATCACCTTTATTGTTAAGTAATCCTCCACACTTAACACGTGGAGCTTTTGTTTGCCTGTCTTAGTAACGCTATGAACTATTGAATTTTAAATGCTTTATATTCCCGTAACATCAATAATAAAGAACAACAACTCATTTGCTTGATTACTTCTTTTTTCCTCTTTTAAACTGCAGAATTTCTATTAAAGTGGTTAAATTAACTCATAAAATCATAATTAAAAAGTAGTTCTAAGACGGAATTCGAAGCTTATTATCAAAAAAAGTCTTGATTCATTGAAATTATTTCAAAAAGATAAAACACAAGTATATAGCTTTCACAATAATATGTTTGAAGATATTTCGTAAAGACAAGGACAATGAGCTAATCCGAGTGATAGGATTTATTAGAGCAATTAGAGAGTCATGAAAACGCGTAATCTGTCTGAGTTAGCACACCTTTCATTCCGCATTATTGTTCCCGTAATGGGATTCAGACAAAGGCGTTTTGTTTTATCCCCATTATGTATGTTTTATTGTAGCTTTACTAAAGGTTATCAGAAGTTAATGGACTGTGATAAATATCTACTAAAGCTGGGGTTCAATTTCTAGAACGAAGTTAGGAAAAATTGATTTAGTTGCTTTGCTAAGAAATTACTATTATTAGTTGAGGAAATAAAGACAAGTCTGTTTATAAGGAAAAATCATTTTTACGCTGATTATCATAATTTAATCGTCAATGTATAAAGTCATTTAGTGCTTTAATCTGAAAAAGTTTGCTACGATAAACTATTTTAACACTTTGATAGAAGATAAAATATGTACAAATTAACAATCCTCGATAAAAAAATATTATATAGTGGTCTGCACAATATTAAATGATTATTGCTGTTACAAACACATACACAGATACCTAATACATTTTTCACGTGTACAAAAATAGTTGATGGATTAGCATTTAGCGCGTCAAAGCCGACCGCTGATTAATGGCGCCACTTAACTAATGAAGCGAAACTTCTTGTCGGAAAAATTTACCGGAAAATATAGACGCTGTACGGAAATCACCCGCGTTCACGGGGAAATGGGACAATTTGAGACGAATTGCGCACGCCGAGTGTGCAGCCGGGTGCGGGCGTAGTGCTAGTCACAGCGTTATAGTAAATTTACGAAGCAGGTAATAAACGCTTTATGTGAGGCAAGAAATAAAAAGGTGCGAATTTAGTCAGATAGGAGAACCTTTTATCTTTTCACGACAATACAACAGGACGTTTTTGATGAAATTTGTCACAAAAATAGATTGAGAAGGAACATGATATGAACAGGTTTTATTCCGGAAATCGCGGGCGAAGCCGCGTGCGGAAATCTAGTACTTTATGAGTAACATTGATATTACAAAAGATACGATACTAGGTATTACTACTAAAACACATCGCTAAACATAAATGCTTTTATTTAAACTAAATTCTAATAATCAAACCATTTTGATCCCATTGTAGAGACATACTAGTAGGTATTTCATTGGACATTTACATTCACATGACTAACAATTTACTGTAAGATTACAATGGAAATAAATATTAATTATCCTATAAAACTACGATTAAATGACCAACAATATAGAGAACCAGATAATATTCATAATTAAATCTAAATACAGCAATACTAAAATATTATAGGACCATGAAATGGTCATCAAAACCGTTATAATATCACAGTTTAACGAACCATCGCAGTAAACGATTACTGCATGCGATGGCCATTACAAATTAACACAAATTATTGTCCACAAGACACAGATTTGTACGAAAAATGTTTTATTGTGTCGCTATTAATAAATAGTGCCTACCTAAGAATTATTTGTAATAGAAAAATTAAAATATTTGAATGAATGGGTGAATTTACAAGGTTTTAATACCGTTAATTTCATACTTTTCTATTTATATTAATTATAAAACATGTACTTTATAGAGTAACTATATGTTTTACATTTTATAGTTTGTTATATTATTATTTTTGATGGGCCTTGTATACGCATAATAATTTTACGAATCATCAGGTATAGTTATTTATAGTTAGTTAAGTAATAAATAATAAATAAGTAGTTTTTAAATTAAATATGGAGCGAAGAAACTCTGGTTGCAAAAAAAATAATATTTCAAGGTACACTCATTCCGCTTTTAGTGAGTGCGTCATGTGAACACGCCCTAACCGGGCCACATCTGTGACTTCTGAATACTATGTGCTTTGTTCGAGCCACTTAAAATATGTTACGGTTAGAGCCGAATATATCATGTATAATTTGTGTGCAATGTGCTTTCGAATATTCCTCAAATGTGGCGCTATTATGTGGATTAAAGGTAATAAATAATAAAAGGTTACGCGGAATTTTCTGTAAAGTTCGTGTAAATTATTATAATATCGAAATTTTAAATTACAAAATGATTGCTGCGGTTCCGGCAAGCCTTTGTAATTATTTTTTAAATATGCACGTAGTTTTTGGGAATGTGTTTAATAACTGTTAAAAATGTTTAATATAATGTTACTATATGTATATTCAATATTATTTCTATCTTATAACTGACGGAGTTCACATTAATATTGCATTTACATCTAACGAACATAGAGTTAGAGCTAGAGCAAGAGCATTCTTTCGTGATCTTTAAGTGTTAACGAAAAATCGTATTCAGTGTTGTTCAGTATTAGAACATTGCATAGAATATTTTCGAACGCACTAAGAATAATGACATAATGCTCTTCGCCTGTTTTAACCAAAAGTAATTTCACATAGTGGGGTTAGAATGAGCATTCGTTCGTTTGATATAAATGCACCATGCAATTGCCTTCTATCACATTATTGACCTGAATTTTCTAGAAACTGCTCTACTAGGTATTTAATGAATTTCATAAACTATTTCCAGATACGAACGATAATATATAACTAAAAATAAGCGATACAAATGACAGAAACGCCTCTTTCGATCACTAGAACTACTCGAGACGTCCCAGCTCCCAATCGGATTACAACTCTATCAAATAAATCCCGCTCAGCCTTTCAATTATTCTCGAAACAATCTCTCAATTATCTCGACGTTCAATTTCTTTGCTTTTTACACGAGTGTTTCCGAATTGTTTTTTAAAGTGGACACCTTGAATATTTATGACTTCGTAAAAGGTGAACGAAAATTTAATTAATCTGAAGAGCGATTCATTATTTTTTTAATTATCTGACTGAGGTATGAAGATGGGATGTATCTCAAAATATTTAGTACTAGCTGTTCACCTTGGCTTCATCTGTGTTAAAAAAAATTAAATAATATCATCCACCTATAAAGGCCCCTATTCATTAAGTAGTTTTTGTATTTGGCCATTGGAAATACCCTAATTATTTATTATAACACCCTCTTTATCAGCTATCGTGTAAACATATAAAACAATGATCTTCGATAAACTACAAAAGCTTACAAGCTTAAGTGAACTGCAGATTTTAACATGTAAAGGCATTGATAGTGTATTGTATTCATACCAACTCATGGAATAGTTTTTAACATTTATTGTAAGTCTTTTTATAAAATTTGAACAAAACCCTATCCACAGGTTTGTCGTAGCCAACCAAACATAACCATCCTATACATAACAAATGTGTGACCTCAAAAAATATCGTTCGACGCAGGCCCCAAGAAATCCCGTATAATAAACTAATACATATTCACGATATGAGCTATTATCCCGGTGGGTATGACTCGATCTTAGCTCAGTGTTGCAGCAACAATGTACATATTCATATTATATTCATATCAATGGATGTGTATCGGGTATACAAGTTATTGGTATATAATACATACCAAATAGTTTAATTGGATGTGGATGAATAGGAAATTCCGTTCATGGTGTTATCAATATATTTGGATAGGTTTATAATTATCAAGACGAAGAAGCTAATTAAAATTTTGTCGTAAAACTCAAAACATACGGTATTTTATACTACTTTCTTTAAAAGAGTAGTTAACAAATTAACCAGTTACAGCTTTAATTTACAACTATTATAATTTTAAAAACTAACGTATTAGTAGTCACAAGAAATAAAACAATAAAAAATCTTTGCGTCAAATAACATTTATTTTTATAACGTTTACAAAAATATTTTATAATAAACACAAGCTTAATAAAGTTCCACTTAAAATCGAATCCTTGCTAAAACACATTTAAAATGTAAATAATAGTTATTAATGAGTATTCCGCTTCAGCGCAACAAGTTTAATTCATACTTAAGTACCTATCAGCTTAAACTTATGCAATTTAAGTAAAGCGGCGTTAAGTTGAATGGAGCTAACAATGGAATGATAAGTTATGAAATGAAAGGCGAGATTATAAGTTTGATCCTTACTTTTTGCTTAAATAACCGTCCATTTCCTACAATAATATCATGATGATTCTTGTAGACCTATAACATAGTGAAAAATAAACACTACTAATCGGATTATTATTTTAAATCAAACTGATTATTTTGTCTTTACTTTATCTTTCTAAACTTCTTATAATAATTATTAATATATAGAGCTGGAAACGATTAAAAAGCGCTTCAATAAGAACTCTATTTGAATGCGTTTTCCTAAAATGTAAACATAGTTATCCATATGCCATATCAGTCTTTTCAATATAGCCCAAAGTCTTTGCTAACAAAGGCTCTATGATACTTTGTCTAATCCCAGCTATAAACCCTTCTATAAAACAGCACACAAACATATTATTCGTATTCCCCACGAGTGACCAATTCCATTTCTTCGCGGTCGCAGCCTCTCGTCGCACCTGCCGCCAATTACTACGTGATGCCCCCACGCTGACATGAATTATTTACGTGACCATTGTCCTGCTTGAGGCCATTTCCTCTAATGTATCAAAGTATTATGTCCTGCCAGAGAGTGTGGCAATATGGTTGTGTGGTTGAGAAATGAGGAAACATATTTTTTTTTTCTATTACAGACTGACTACACGCTTTCCTTGCATTGACATAATATAGCTGTAGCACATAGTAACACCTTATATTTTATTCACCTTAAAGTATCGCATTTGTGTATAGTTTTGTTATTTCTTTCTTTGTAATGATACTTTTTGTGTGTTATTTTTCATCATTGTAGATATAAGATAGTTAAAGTAATTGATAAGTTACCCTACATGAGTAACGGTAGTAGGATTTAATTTCAATTAAATTTTGTGTCTGATTAGTGATTTATCGAATCAGCTTTCAATTGAACGGAAATAGAGGCCATTATTTCGTAGGCTCGTGTACATTAGCAAAATTGTACTTCTAAACTTTAATATAATAATTGATATGCGTAGGTTGAAATGTTATTTCGTTAATATACGACTTTCCCGTCGTGACGCCAGAATATAACTACAAGTTAATTGCTCAATACAATTTTTGAATGAAATTTATGTGAAGTGCTCGTATTATGTGATATATTATTCATGTCATATTAAATATAGTTATTATTTAAAGTAATGCTACTGATTTTGAGTAAACTAAGTCTCGATTATTATTAAAATATATTTCTCGTATTCCATAATGCAAAGAAATATATTTTTAAGTTTTAGATATGACTAAAGACTTGGCAATGTATGATAAAAGATAATTCCTATAGTCTATTTCAATAATGTAAACAAGACTTGATAAACTTTCATATATAAAATTTATAAAATTACTTGCCATTCATATTTAACTCGAGCTCGAGATATTTTTAGAGAACAGAAAAAGCTGAAAAAGCTGAAAAAGCTTGAATGCTAAAAACTAACTATCAAATTGGTGGTTTATAATAATAATAATAATAAAGGGCGTAGGGATGTGATGACCCCATCGCCCACGGTTGGGATATCTATTGTTTACGTGACAATAGATATTCCACCCGTGCAATCAGTCAACCCGCAGGACACCTTGTGGCGGGGTGTCGGGGAGTAGCGACCCCGCGGGAACCGAGTGCTCCCGGGGGAGGCCCCTGTCTTCATCTCCGGCTCGCCTTCACCGGCCGGTCGGAGTGAAGCCTGACGAGGACAGGACCCCCACCTCTGGCTTGCCTTCACCGGCCGGCCAGAGTGGAGTCGCGAGAGCTTTTAGCTCGAAGGGTGGATGCGAAGCGTAAGTGGCGAGTGGGCACGTGATGCTGGACCCTCAGGGAGCGCGTGATCGTAGTTTAAAGTCCAGGGACGCCTCTCCACCCTTAGCTGCTCACAATATGTTGCCCCCTTGTCGCACTTTTGCAGCGACTTATTTCGGGGGCCCATACAGTGAGAGGGCGAGTCACCACCTGCCAACAATTTTTTGCTATATCTTAGTAGAAAGGCAGGTGCCATAGTCTTCCATAGTCCTTAATTCCGGTCCATTAACATCCCATTCCATAGCCCAGTTTATTTTGTTTCCTTATCTTGCAATAGTCCTACATCGGCCGCGGACTGCCCAGGGCTGTATCTCTATAGTGCAGTCATGGGCAGGCTGCGGCTGGTGTTCCACAACACATTAAAATTCTCGAAAGGGCCTCTGCGTGTTGGATCCGTGTCCCCACGTAAGCCTTCCAAAGATCCGGGTACCGTCCTTCTGGTGGTACCCGAGTATTATGGAACTGAGAAACATAATAATAATAAAAATCTTTATTGACATAATAATTGTACAGGTCTAGATAATGAATCCTTCGACTCCTGAACTAGTTAAAACTGTGTCTCAGGAGCCAGAGGCTTCTCCCAATATTGATCATAGTATTATGTCTATAAACTAAACTAAAAGCTCTAAAATAACAAAAATAAAGACAAGGTAAGTTAAATTTATACGTAAGCGCATTTGTGTATAATATCTAGATGAATGTGAGTGAGTGTGTGTGTGTGTATGTGGGTGTGTGTGGGTGTGTGAGAGTGTGTGCGTGTGTGCGTGTGTGAATGAGTGAGTGTAGTTGTGCATAAATGTTGTAATTTATAAACATTTTCTGTTGATGTGATTTATTATATACAATTTTTTTTTATCTATACTATGTTGTTAAAAGATCCCTTAAAATAATTTCAGTATCGTCGTAGTCAAAGTTCTCAAGCCAGGTGAGTATTAAGTTTTTTATTCCATTATTGTTTACTTTTTTCAATTTTAATTCTTTATTTATAATATTGTACAGGTGCGGCGCAACTACATTGTAGTGCTTTTGTGCGAATCTTGATTTCGTTATCGGAAATGGGCAACGGTCCACACGCTTGGTACTTTCAGGTAAGTAAGGCACGTCCTTTTTATGATACCGTCTCAGGGTTTCAAATATGAAAAGCTTTCTGATACTTAAAACTCTGGCTTTTTTATAAACCTCACTTGTGGGATGACTGAATGGTAGATGAAGGCAGACTTTAAGAATTGCTCTCTGGGCACGCTCAGCTGTTATAAGGAGCGATTTGGATGCATTGCCCCAAGCACATATACAATACCTTATTAAACATTCGCACAAGGATTTATAGGTTTCTATTACTAATTTTTGTTCTGCGACAGATCTCAAAGTTTTAAAAATATAAATTAGTTGACGAACTCTAGTAGATAAAGTGGAAATATGTGAAGTCCAATTCAAATTGTCATCGATCTGAACTCCAAGATATTTAATAGAGTGAACACGCGAGAGCGTAGCACAGTTGCAGCTTCCGATATGGTTACCACGATTACATGGGTGAGTGTGTATTTTAAGAATCGTGTCTTCACTAGCGGCACCTTTTGATGTAATACTATAACACATATATTTCGTTTTGCTAGTATTGATAGTGAGTAAGCTATTTTCCAACCAACTAATCACTACGGAAAGGCAATCTTCAGCAAGTTTTGTTACAGTTGACCAAGTCTTATCGTGGACGAGTAAAACAGTATCGTCTGCGAACATGAAAAGATCAAGTCCACGTAAGGTAATACAACATAGGTCATTTATATATACAAGGAAGAGCGTAGGTCCTAATGTACTTCCTTGAGGAACGCCAAAAGTGCACTCTGAGCATTCACTTTCAAGACTATCAACCCTAACACGTTGCGTCCTAGCTGTCAAGTAATCTGTAAACCAATCAAGTGCGAGTCCCCTCACACCTACATTCTCTAGCTTTGATAAAAGTATAGGAATGGAGACAGTATCAAAAGCCTTTTGTAAATCGAGGAACACTCCTATACATTTGAACCCATTATCAAGATAGTGAACGATTTTTGAAGTCAAAGAGAGAATAGCATCTTCGGTTGACATTCGTTCTCTAAAGCCAAACTGATTACTATTAAGTATGTTATTTTTCTCGAGATACTTTACTAATCTTTTTTTAGCTAATTTTTCTAAGATCTTTGATAAATTTGAAAGTAAAGAAATGGGTCTATAATTGGTTGGGTTATTTTTGTCTCCACTTTTATGTATTGGGCTGACAATAGCCTTTTTAAACGCTGAAGGAAAAACCCCACTGTCAAAACTGAGATTGCATAGAAATGCAATTGGCTCGACAAGAAAATTAACAAATTTTATCAATAGATTTGCGGAAATGTTATCCCAGCCTGGAGCGCTATGTGGTTTTAAGCTAAGTATGACATTTCTGACTTCTACCAGATCTGTAGGAAGAAGAGACATAGAATTAAGCGGTGAGTTGGTTTTTTTACAGCGAGCAGCGAGATCACTTTGCGTGGTATTCATTTTTTGCAATGTTAAATTTGCCAGCGTACCACCAACCGAGGTAAAGTATGAATTTACATTATTGAGTGACATAACTGGATCATCACATGACTGTAGAAGTTCATTTGTAGGATCTTTACGTTTATTTAAATTACACACATCTTTAATAACTTGCCATGTTTTTCTCATATTTCCCTTACTTTTAATAAGTTTATCTTTGTAGTATTCCCTTTTCAGTGTTTTAATTATGTTATTGCAGACATTTCTATATTTAATGTATTTATCCCTAAGGTATTCATTCTCTGGTGACTTTTTAACCTTAATATGTAACTTATTTCTCTTCCTAATACATTTGACTACCCCTCTTGTGATCCAAAAAAGTAAGTACCTTTACTGTTCAGTGTAGCAGTTTTCAACAACACCTCACAAATCTATAACTCGCGTAAATCAAATTAGAAAATACGACAATCGCAATGCTAATGTATTCAACATTACACACGTAAATGCGTTCCGTCAGTCAGTTTGTTTGTGCAGCTCAAGTAAGCCTTTGACATCCGTTTGTGTTATTAATTGTCGGATTTGTGATACAAATTGAAATTATCATAGCACAATACAATTTTAGATCTATTGAATTGCAAATTAGTACGCACTGTTACCTACAGAGAGATAGTAGGCTGGTGAATATAATATGTGTGTGTGTGTTCTACAATAAAGAATTTTTGTTTTAAATTAATCTGTAGAGGATAGTGTTGAATGCAGCTTATCGATGATTTCTGATAGAGTTTTAATGATAATTATTATAAAATAATAGGAAAACTTTGCTCATGTTTTGAATGAGATTTTCCTATTTCCAGATACAAAAATCACATCATAGAATCGCACCATTGCGACGTATATGAAAGACAAACAAACATAATTTCACATTAATTATATCAGTAAGGACCGTCTATAATATATTGAAGGTAAAATTTGAAGACATTCGATACTCTTATCCCAAAGTTAATGAGAGAATTTGGATGTTTTCATCAATGCGATCTAATTTCCTATTGTCTGTTGCTATCGAAACTACAGAGGAATGTGCACGCTATTTTGTTTAAAAACTAATGGAAATCAGAATAAAAGATAGACTTTCTCCTAAAATATATAATACCTTTCAGTTTCGCTTTCCCAGTATCTAAAACTACCTCTACGTAGCACTTTTATCACGAATACCGAATGACTGTCCTCTAAAAATTGAGAAAAAAGTCAGCTAAAACTTGCCTCACAAAAAAGCACCTTATAACTTGGGCAATGGGCATACTGTCGACTATTCATTGTAATGGATATGGAGCAAGATTTATAGTCTCTTTGGATGGAATAAGGCGAATTTGAATTATTACCACAATTACGTGCTGTGACATCGAGAAAAACTTTTGAATAAGAATAATTGTCGGATTATATTTAAACACCTTAACTTTTTGACAAAATTTATTATGTGAGCTATGTATTTCTAAGAACAATGAATTGCAATTTTTTAAATAATGAAACTACACCACTAGCTAGTCATAAAATATAAGTATTTTGTGCATCAGATCAGAGGAAATATAATTATAAAGAACATTAAAGCCGAGGTAAATCGTCGATACTCAAAAGTATTTTTTTCCAAACATTTTTCATTGATGCTCCTCTCCTGGTCGTAACGTAATATATTTCTAACTGATGCAGCTTGTAGCTTTTCCTCTAGGTCTTACATATATATTTTTCTCTAATTTAACCTGTAGTTTCTGAACATGTGTAATTCACAATTCCTATAAAGTCAAGTCAAGTCAGTTTTACAGTGATGTTTATTTTTATGTAAACCTAAAAGTTAAAGGTTGTGTTGGTTTATTAGGAAGACTCTGTTATTATAAAGTATCGTGCGAGCAAAACTTGCGAAGTAAAGTATCGTGTTGGATAAATTGAAGTCGTTAACCACGCTCCCTACCCCAATTCCCACCCAGATTCCATTTCTGTTTTAATTAAACCCTGTTTACGTTTCCATATTATTCTTGTGCGTTTGTTTATTGTTATTAAACAAGAGATTTTCTTTAATAAGCCGGGCTGATTAATCATGTTCTCTGAAGGTAGGTAGTAATATAAAAGTACTGCGTCTGCTTTCATCATTTTATGTTACCTATAAGGAAAACTCTGCTATCTAATGGTAGTTTAAACACTATGGATGGATAAATAAATTATGGATCATCCGTCTTTCATATATACTAATATTATAAAGCTGAAAAAGCTGAAGAGTTTGTTTGTTTGTTTGAACGCGCTAATCTCGGGAACTAATGGTCCGATTTGAAAAATTCTTTCGGTGTTTGATGCCTATTTATCGAGGAAGGCTATAGGCTATATATCATCTCGCTGAGAGCAACAGGAGCAGAACACTGCGGGTAAAACCGCGGAGCATGGCTAGTCTCCCCATAACCAAAAAACATAAAATAGATATAACGTTTGTATAAATATTAATACCGTAAAGATACTGAACTAAGCCCTTCCTATAAAAACGCAACCCTATCCGAACAAAGTTTAGGAAGTTCGTAAACGCCGTATATCAGAGAAAACAAATTTATTCGCGCCATAACTTCCCGAAATAGACCCTTATTAGGCCCTTACGATCAGGCCTGCACGCTAACGGCGACCTTGGCGCGACCCCGCGGCAAGGGGCTTGTACAATGTTGATTTATAAAATAGACATTTGAATAATCGAGTTCAAGTTCAAACTGAAAGATTCATTCATTCAAAAAGACTTCTTTTGGAAGCGCTTTTGAATCGTCAAAAACATAGTTAATAGTTTCATTAAACGTTTGATTTTTGGACCTCATTGTTGGATGAATATTATTACATTCAAATACACTTTATTTAAAACACAGAGGAAAAAGAAAGTTTTAACAATTTAAATGTACTATGTATACAAATCTAAGATTTCCCGTTTATTCTTAAAGATGTTATTCGATGTTTCAGCTAACTTTTCAGAACCACCTCATGGAAGATGCAGGAATGTGATAGTTTTGATATTTTCTTCGTAGAAAGCATCTCGCTTCCACCTACTGTTTACTATGACGATGCAAGATGGAATTGACTTTTATATAAACTTTATTATATTTATACATTAATGCAAAATCTCTAGGAGCTTATCTTGTGGCGGAGATTTTATGTTTTTTTTAAACCATTTTACATATTTTCGACGATGATTTGCATAAAAACGTACTTTAATTCCAATGATGAATGCTATTAAATTATCAGTCATTACTGATTGCTGTAATTACTGAAAAGATTTGCATAAACCGTTATTTAAATTATAATCAGATTATGTAGTTATAAATATTTTAATTTATAATGATGGATCGTATACGTATATTAAAAATGATCTATTTTGGAATAGTAAAGCTCCGGAAAAATGGCATAGAGTTAAAAGTAATCTAAAATTAAAATAATAGCTTTATATTTAATTTATCTTATTAACGGATACGAGAATTTTAGAGCGACAAGCCGGGAACACTGACTTTGCGATAGCAACCAAGTAAATAAAAAAAACTCTAGCTTCCTGAAATACCGTAGCTCTTAGGACGCGAGATCTCTAACGTTTATCCATTCGCTACATCTTACAAGTTCCTTTGTAACTCACCAAATACTTAAAATATTTTAAGACAACTATTTCTACAGAGGATTTTGCTAAAAGTTTTACATAACCTAAAAGAATCTTTATTATACTCAAACGGAACCTTATTAAATACTTTCAAACTATATATTTATGTATACAAAATATTAGCGTATGTATTTTTGTAATATTTTGAAAAAAAAAACGATAGGTACCTAAGTTTCGTTCACGAATGAATACATAAATTCTATATTATTATATTATACATAGTGCACTTTCATATTGAACTAAACATTTTATTCCAAGACCATTGGCTAGTTTTAGACCTAAGCTACATAATATATTCTTGGCGAGGTAACCTCAATCAAGTGTAGAGGCAGCTTAAGGCCGCGACGGCGCGCGGGTGGTAGGAACACTATTTATAGGCCGATTGCCGCACTAAGCGATGCTTAACCGCGATTTACTAGAAATACCTTTGTTCTACCATTTGTGGAAAAAATATTTAATTTGCGATAAAATTTCCCCTCGTTTTTAAATTGCGTACAATAAGTATTGATTGAATAGACGAACAGTGGTAAATGGTAAAAATATATTATGAAAATTAAAAAATGCTTCTAAAATTAATCTAATTGAATTAATAAATGTTTCAGTTTGCGTTTGAACATTTGTGTTTATTTTTTTACATGTTTAAGAATTAAGATTACCATTGGAAAAGAAACCATTTGAATTTACTTTTGAATTTTAAATTGAAAGGGCATCTATTTATAAAACGGATAATTGCGAAAAATGTTTAAATCTAACCTTTTAGAAGTTGGTCATTAAATCTATAACATTTTAATATAAATCTCACGATTTGCACACGTATGTACTTACACAAGTCTGCGAGAACCATTGAGGTAATATGTACATGGCGAGAACAGAACAAATACAGCTAGCTGCTAGAATCAATACTGTGTTTTATGCTCGATGGGACCTGAATGTTTGATGTGTGTGATGTTACACTTTGCGATGCAGTACTCCAATTTGGAGACTTTCAATCGGACTACAATTTATTTGTTGAATATATTTGCATAAGGATTTTGATGGTTATCGAGTAATAAAGATTATCTATTTAATTAAAATATTTTCACTGTAGCTTTTTTATACAAAAGTTTATCTTTACTGTGGATATGATTCTAATCTACTTTTCATGAATTGATAAGATATTAGATAATATGAGAGAACGGTGTTTATTGATATTCTACAAAATTACCTTAAAATCCTAATATTATGTTAATATTTGAGTTTTGTGAAACAACACGCACATGACATGTATTTTTCATTAATATACAATGTACATACTTACTATAAAAAAATGCCTACTAGATTCGTAAACCTCAATGGCATGATCTGCAAAATATAATTGCTCTATGAGTCAATAACAAAGTAGAAAGGTTGTTCTGAATGAGTTTGCATTAAGGTCGAATATCGCTTGCAGCAAGTTGAAGGTCAGTGTCGGGCTGGACGCGCGCCAAATAGGGGACGTAGCCAGCACGTGCTGTTGGTTGATTGAATATTAGCCCCTATGACATAATTTCTATTTAGTTTTGTTTATAGTTTAAGATACACATATGAGCTTTTATGTGAGGTAATATGCCACATCTTAGCTTTCCATCAGGCGAGACTGTGGCTAAGCGCTACCCTGTCTACGGTAAAAAAATATTGTGTTTTAAATTTTCAGTTTTTATTTTATGGTCAAGTTGTAGATTAGATTTGACCTTATCGTGTTCTTTTATTTTTATAGCACAAGAAAATTTTAAAGAGTAGAAAATCGTTCTCCATTATCCAAGTTTAGCTCTTACTTAAAATAATTCTAATCGGTAAATATTAAAAATGTTTCCTAAATATCGGTGTAAGTTGGTTATCTTTTCTCACTCAAGAAATATTAAGAGTTCAGAAACAAGAAATTATAAGTCCTCTTTATCGAAGTTAACTTAGATTAGAAATGTATGAGTGTTGCATACCAAGTTGGTAAGAAGTTAAGTCTCTGCCTCTGGTACTTACCGTTCCTTTGGATAAAGATCTTTGTTTTAAATATCAATCTATACGTATATTATAGGGCTAATATTAAAGGTAGGTAAAATTGATTATTTAATATTTTAGGGACTATAATAAAAATTCTGTAGCAAGTTTTGAAAAAAAGTTTTTACTCTATGCTTTTAAAATCATTGAAGTCCGTTCAATTATTAAAAAAATATTTTTTTAATCAATTTAAATTATTCTTGAGTAGTTTACTAACTTATAATCAATAAATATAATATCAAAGATGAGGTCCAAGAGAAGCGCATTGCGGGTCTTATGATGATAATTAAGAAGTTTGGAGATGGTCCAGGTGGCCCGTGGCGCTCGGCCAAATCAATGACGTTTGACATCACGTGGGAACTAACCAATATTTGAACTTAAAATGTTATTTTTTACTCTTGTAAGAAGATACAGACTGATGCAATAACTAATATACGAATATGTTTCCGAAAGAGGTCTCGCTCTTGTGTACCTTATTGCTTCTCTCTCCAGTTTTGTTTTCATGAAAGAAAACAAACGTGAAATAGTTAAATAGATTTCTTTATTATTTTTAATGAAATCTATCAAATGATATTGTAAAGAAAATTTTATATGTCCAAATGACTCTACATCTAGTATATTCTAATACTATTTAATGGTAAAATTTGTTCCGTGTTCTATTCGTATAGTAATAATACAAGTATATAATAATGTAATACATAACTACAAATTTGTCAAATAAAAAATGACCCCTAAATCCTTAAACACTTATTATGTAGTAGTGTCAGACAGCTTGGCGGCCCGCCAGTCGCATCTTCACATCACATAATATGTTAGTGAACTTAGCAGATCATTTTTAGCAGATCAAAAAAAAAATGTGAGTTCTTATCGCGTGCAGTTGAGTTCTACAGTTCCTGATACTTTTTAGAAATACTCGCGTAAAATGAAACACTAGAAAATTTATTTATGTCATATTTCATCACGCCGTAGCACCATGCCGTAGCAGCATGCCGTAGCATCATGCCGTAGCTTCATGCCGTAGCATCATGCCGTAGCATCACGCCGTAGCATCACGCCGTAGCATCACGCCGTAGCATCACGCCGTAGCATCATGCCGTAGCATCACGCCGTAGCTTCATGCCGTAGCATCACATAGTAGCATCACACCGTAGCATCACAGCGTAGCATCACGCCGTAACACATGCCGTAGCATTACGCCGTAGCATCACGCCGTAGCATCACAGCGTAGCATCACGCCGTAGCATCACGTCGTAGCATCACGTCGTAGCATCACGTCGTAGCATTACGTCTTAGCATCACGTTAAGCCGGGTCCAGGTCGGGTTTTTACACGCTTTATATTAGCTTCACCTGTATGTTTGTAAGTTTGTAACCGACTTCTTTGGGCGCGATTTTGACCCACTTTAAAAGGCCAGATTTCGTTCAAACTTTGTAGATTTATTTAGGACCGATGACAATACACTAATTTGATAAAATAAATAATAGTTAAAAAAAATAAAAAACACGCGTTTTATAGAAAACGGAACTAAAAGCGTGTTTTTTAGTTTTTTTTAAACTATTATAATTTATTTCAAATGTCGTTTGTTAAGGTAAAAACGCCAGAACTATTTCTAAAAAGTATCAGGAACTGT
>CAJQZN010035601.1:0-14807 GCA_907164685.1 Colias eurytheme | reverse complement strand
CCCATACTAATATTATAAATGCGAAAGTAACTCTGTCTGTCTGTCTGTTACTCAATCACGCCTGAACCAATTTGCATGAAATTTGGTATAGATATATTTTGATACCCGAGAAACGACATAGGATAGGTTTTATCCCGGAAATCCTATGGGAACGGGTTTTTCTCTGAAAACGCTGGCGAAGCCGCGGGCGGAAAGCTAGTTTCATATGCAAATAACTTACAATTGAGCGTAGTTTCCTGAAATTAGATATCAGTTCCTCCATAGCATAGTTTCTTGTACCAAAGAAAAATGCTCGGCAAACAGGGCACACGTCCAGGCGCATCTTGCAGCGGCCACAGACATGGTGTCCCTCATTGCATTGAAATATCTGACCCGTCGGAATTTCATAACATACAGGGCATTGTAATAGGTCATCGAGGTCTAACAGTGTTTCAGCCTAAAATAAAAAATAGCGTAAGTAAAACGTCACAGTTTATCATGTGAATTACTATAACTACTTTAGCTTGGAACTGGGTGGGTCAATGGAGTTTCTATTCAAAAATCTATAAAGGTTATTGAATAGGTTTTAAAACTTGATATCAAGTTATAGTAACTGTTAACAATTCCTTTAAAAAGACCTAGAGACTAAAATGAACAGACTATGTTAAAATCAAGTTCGAACTTTAGTCCATGAGTTTTTCTAAAGATATACATTTTTTTTTTGTATCCATTAACAAAGACATTTTGATCAAGGGCACAGTAAAATTACTGAACCAACATTTTTTACCAAACTACTACCTAATTAAAAATGAAAAATAGAGATTAGCAAGTTGTAGTTCTCTTTTTTTATATATCTCGTTAATATTAGTGTTGAAATAAAGTTGATAAGATAAAATATTGTTTTATTTACAAGCTAATGTGACTACCATAACAATTTAAATAATTTATTCAAAAATCTTCTACCCTACAAATATGATTTAGATGCGATTATAGTTTTTAATTAACAATGATGATTTTTTACCATATGCACATAATGCACAAAGTGTAAAGCGTGGTATTTATTGCATTTCTCGATGATGAAGTACATACCTACGTAAAAAACAAATAACACATATACAAGCACACATGTACATTAATAATTGCTTTAATAAAAGTATAACAGACGAGGATAATAGAACAAGTAGTAAGAAATTAAAAAAAGGACACGTTAATGATAAATACGAATAAAAATATCGACCAACGGACAAGGTTGAAACAATGGAACATTTTATTCAAAACGTAAATTATAATACTGTATGGTAGGAATACTTGCCTTTACTTCTACTTTTTCAGCCATGATGAAAATTAAAGAAAAGATAAGCCCAAATTAAATAAAATAGTAACAATAAAGTTAACAGATGCAAAGACAATACGAAACTGATAAAATAAAGTGAAGTCTGAAACACAGCTGTAGCTTTTTGCAAATGGCCGACAAATTCACTAGAGATGCTCTGTAGTCTGTTAAAATTTTGATCTACCTCTTTTATCGGTTTTTAAGAAAATGTAATAAACGAGAACCCTTCCTTTTAATTTTGAAGGATATATTTTTGTGATTATTTAAATAATATGATTTAATTTGGAATTTATAGCAGAATAGGTTTGGAAAAATCATTCAATTATTATTTATAAAATTATATATTAAGTTATTTTTTTATGAGAACATTTTTAGATTTGATACGCCCATGGAGCTTCCCACAATACTATAGAAATAAAAAGATTATATAAAAATTGAAATATTTCAGGAATTTATATTATATTAATAACGGCATCACTTTTTTTTATTGGTGACCACAGGTTATAATGACTCATAACATACTTTATATTCTGTGACGCATACTGAAAAATGAAAACTTCAAGGTGACTGGTGAGTAATGACATTTGACATTGCGATTTGCGATCGACATAAAATACGGCTGATAGTGTTTATTTTTATTTTTAACTTTAGCGTAATTTCTTAAATAATAATGAATTTAATTATATAAGTTCCTATTAAAAAGCTCCAAACAAAAGAACAATTAAAAGATATAATTCAATAGATTATAATTCAAGACAATGAATTTAAACATAATTATTCTGTGTGTCGTGGTTCTCGTCACAGGTATTCTTTTATTTTATTACTTTCTATTTTCTAATGTAATTCCAAAATATCATAACATAGATTTTCAAGTTTTCAATGCTGTTTTCGATCACATTAATTTCATTAGTTCTCATTATTTTGATAGGTATGTAATGCATATTAATTTTAACCGTACCTACATTTGATTTAGATATAAATGGTGAACGACTACATGGTCAAATTTATTCGTCGATTGAAGGAAGTGCAGCTTGTTTCAGAAGACTCAATGGCACACATCAAATGGGATGTTCATGTAAGTAACTTTCTCAGTAGGTTATACATCTATACTAATATTATAAAGCTGAAGAGTTTGTTTGTTTGTTTGTTTGAACGCGCTAATCTCGGAAACTACTGGTCCGATTCGAAAAATTCTTTCGGTGTTAGTTAGCCCATTTATCGAGGAAGGTTATAAGTAGGCTATATATCATCACGCTATGACCAACAGGGGTGGAGCCACGGGGGTGAAACCGCGCGGAGCTGCTAGCTGATTATAAGTATCTATTCCAGTTTACTCTTTCTCTTCTTAACGACGTCGAGTTGAGAGGCGTCGATTTTGTTATGGTTAGCTATTGTTCTGTGGAATTAAAATCTAAAATTTCAGTTGATAATAACTTTTAGTTTTTGAGTTTTTGAAAAGCAGAAAGTTACTGCATTTTGTTTTTAAATGCATATTTATTGCAAACATGTTTATTCTTATAGAAATTCCTTTTATTTCAGCAACGGATAATGGTGCGGTTGGTGTAGTACACATGATATTTGATGTAGCTGATGCCGAGTGGATAGTTCATAATTCAACTGCGGGACCCTATGTCGGAGTTGTCAGTACATCACTGTTTCACAGTGTAATAGATCTTTTGATTAGTGAGCCCAGTAATGTAGCTGGAATTCTGCTTTACGATAATGCAACTATGAGGTAATTTTGTTTATCAGGCTTTAATTATAGTCATAGATTAGAGAGTGGTACTTAACTGTTATGAAATAGTTCTTGAGATTCTATAAAAATGAATGTCATTTCTTGTGACTATAAAATCACATTTATACACAACACTATTCTCTTCTTTTTTACTGTAAACACAAATTAATTATCCATTAATCAAAATTATACCTATAAGCACTAATGTTATTGTTATAAAATATATGGATATCATTAACATTATATGAATTTCAGACCTAGTTCATTCAGTCAAGAGTCGAGATGTCCAAATGAATACTCTGCAGGACCTGGTAGTACCTGCTCATCCTCACAAGCAGGTGGTATTGTGTGGAATGACCATGGCACAGGACTGCTCCGAAGGGATGTACCATTCCCTATATTCTTCCTGCCAGAATCGAAAGCCGATGAAATGGTCAAGATTGTCAAATGTTACAACAAGTAATTAGTTATTTTACTAGTTTATATTTTGTATACATAAACAACAGCTTATAAATATAAAAATTGTGTTGTATTTCTCACACAGATACAATATTGATAAAACGGAACAGAAAGGACAACCTCTCTGCTCACTTCAACTCAGTTCATTCATGTATGCTGCAGTGAACAGTGCAGTATGTTTACGAAGGTATGTCATTTAATATAAACAATTAATGATTTTAAAATGTTCTTCCCATATTCATAGTTTGTCTTCTGAATGTATAGATATGTATATGTGAGGAAGTATATTGATAAATTTGGTATATTTTATAAGCCATTTTTTTTTACTTTTACTTTATTTATTTATTAGATCTGCATCATCAGCTTTTCTGACTCCAACCAAAGTTTGCGACCCACTCGGCGACTATAATGTTTACTATTCACTGTTTCCTCGAGTACAAGTATGTATCTTTTTACAGCTAAAAATTTCCCGGTAATAAATATTTCAGAGTTATTCATTATTTCATAAATTCGTTGTCGTTCTATGAACTTATTAATTGTTTAATTTTAGGAAACAGGAGTGGAAAGCAAACCAGTGACTTTAGTAACAGCAAGAATTGACTCGGCTTCAATGTTTGATGGTTTGTTTCTAATTATTGCTTTATGTATAAAAGAGCTACTTAAAAAAATCGCTAACTTATGCTTATTTATAAGGAATCACGAATTTTGAAGAAAAACAAAATTGACGCGGTATAGTATTTTTTATGCAATGAGAGCAAAATAATATAATTATTATTATTTTAGGTATTGCGCCAGGAGCGGCCAGTTCAGCGGTCGGTATGACAACGCTCATTGTAGCAGCGGCTACTCTATCGCAAATGATACCCGTTAATGATTCTAAATTGTACGGTAAGTTAAATATAATTTCAATATTTACTACCTTTATAAAACGAATAGTTTAAAGTTTACGTTGGAATTTATCAAGTAGCACTTGTAAATAAAAAAAAAAAAATTGAAATCTAAGTTCTAACTTTACTAATTTTTGGCAGTCATTAATCCTCCTTTGTTACATAATTGGAAGAGAAAAACTCTAGTATGTCTAAAATAATATAATACCTACATATACCAAATATTTTAAATATTATTTTTGTAAAAATTTTCTGTGTCCATGTTTATGATATACCTTTACTTTCCACATTCAGCTCGCAACGTCCTATGGACGCTATTCAACGGCGAATCATTCGACTACATAGGTTCCCAGCGCGTGGCCTTCGACCTCAGTAGAGAGATGTGGCCCGCAGTGAGCCCACTGTCTCCCAGTGATATCAAACTGCACATAGAGATCGGTCAGTTGGGCGGGGCTTTGGATGCGTTCAAAGATAACGCGTCGTGGCCTATGTATGCGTTCGCGCCGTATGCTGATGGAGATGCTATTCCGCCAGAGGTTTGTATGGTTATTATAAAAGTAATTAATATTATGACTGAATTATTAAAAACGTGTTTAAATTTGTTGTTGTTTTCAAATGAGCACACAAGTTGTAAATGAAATAAAATCTTTTTTCTCTCTAATTATGATATTTCCATTATAAATAGCAGTCAAATAAACTACTAAACAAGTTAATTTTGTAAACCTCATTGGTTTTAGAAATGTCTAATAAAAAAGAGCGTGTGCGCCGAGCACACGTGTCAAAAGTGAAACTTCTTTGGCAAGATTCAAAGATACCAAAATCGTTGCCCTATCATTACGTGACAGTATTGCCATGACGCGACCTTGAAACATTACTCCCAACGCGCCTGAAGAAATTTCACTTCAAAACTTTTTATTTCAAAATACTTTGATAATCAGAATTTTTGTTATTTACTGAACATTTTGACATTCTTTTTCATGATTCAAAGTTATTGATATAATTATTACTTAACACTTTTTTCCAGATAACAGAATTCTTAGCTGAAATGTCTCAATCTGTCACCAAACACAACTTCACAATAGAGCCAGCGTTTACCAAGAATTTGCCGCCATCTTCCCTGCATTCGTTCAGAAAGATACTTCAGAACGAAACACTTAGTGGGAAATTACCTGAAGTTCTTTTGGTGGATCATATGGACACTTTTACGAATATGTACTATGAGTCCGCGTTGGATGTGTATGATAAGATTGACTACTTATACCACAATTTAAGTATTAGTACTGATGGCAAATGTTAGTACTTATAGTTTTGATAAATTTGTTTGAATTTTTATTTTTTATTGCTTATTTTTATGAAACGGCCTATTCAATTTGTAACACTACATTATTTACTTTTAGTTATACCAACAGAAGAATTGTTAGCAAATGGAACAATGACACAGAATGAAGCACAAGTAAAGATAGCTCGGATTGCAACTGCTTTGGCACAAACTTTGTATCAGCAAGTGGCTGGTAAACCGTACGTCGGTTCTGTAGAAGCTTCGGCTCATTTGGTAAGTCGATTGTTATATTATATACTTATTATACTACTAGATTTCCGCCCGCCGCGTTTTCAAAGGAAAACCCGCACAGTTCCCGTTCCCGTGGGATTTCCGGGATAAAACCTATCTTGTGTTAATCCAAGTTACCCTATAGATGTGTGCTAAATTTCATTGTAATCGGTCCAGTAGAATTTGCATGAAAGAGTATTGTTACTCTTCAAATTCTACTACTACACACACACACATCCTCACAAACTTTCGCATTTATAATATTAGTCGGATTTGGTGTTGACTTCTACTGCTTTCATGCCTAATTTGTTCTGAAATATTCTAATATAATTCCAGGTGGACGAAATTCTATACTGCCTGTTACAAAGCCAAGCGTGCCGGCTGATATCCGCCGCGGACTACGCGAGCAACACAGAGGAAGTGACCACAGAGAAAGCGGCGTCTCTGTACGTGGGCGTGGCCGCGTGGGCCAACACGCCGGCTGTGTATGCGGGACACGTGTTAGCGTTGTTGACGGGAGAGCGCGTGAACACTAACCGGACGGCGTGCGATGCACTTGATACACCTGTGAGTGGTTGGGGATAAGTGGAAATTGTACTTGGTTAGGTTATACACGCCGGCTGTGTATGCGGGACACGTGTTAGCGCTGCTGACCGGGGAGCGGGTGAATACTAACCGGACGGCGTGCGATGCGCTCGATACGCCTGTGACTGCTTGGGGATAAGTGGAAATTGTATTTGGTTGGGTTATACACGCTGGACGTGTATGCAGACATGTGTAAGCGCTGTTGAGGGGAGAGCGGGTGAACAATAACCGGACGGCGTGCGATGCGCTTGATACGCCTGTGAGTGCTTGGGGATAAGTGGATATTGTATTTGGTTGGGTTATACGCCCCGTCCGTGAACGTAGGTCACGTGATCGTGCTGCTCGCAGGTGCAGGGTAACCGGACGGAGTGCGATGCGCTCGATACGCCTGTAAGCACTACGGCGATATGGGGTGTTTATGTTTAGTAGGATTTTTTTTATTTTATTTTTAAGTATTAAAAATAAAATAAAAATAAATTATAGTATAGTCGGTCGTGTATGCGGGCCACGTATTACCGTTGCTGACGGGAGACGATTAGTGTTCACCCACTAATCGAACGGCGTGCGATGCGCTTAATACGCCTGTAATTACTAGGGGGATGATGCTGGTTTCTATTTTATTAAGTTTATATAGTAGCCGTTTACGCTGGTTATGTGCTCGCGCTACTAAGTGGCGAGCGGGTGCATGCTAATAGTTCTGATAAGTTATCCATTAACGAACGCATTTTTATTTTCAAGGGATACTCATATTACTTTTTAAGAGGATGGAACCACACTGGCGTGTGTATTCAGACTACAATGAACTTCAGCCAAGCTGTCAGCCCAGCGTTTATTAAAACTGGTATAGCATTTTAAATTATCTTTTTTTTATAATGTAAACATTTTTTCCACAGTAATTGATTTTGGCAATTCATTGTTAGTAATTATAATTTTATTTTTGTATCAACATGTGAATGTTGTTTAAGATAACATTTAATGATTACATGCAAATTGTTTTTTTTTTATATGAAAAAATGAAGAAAAACAATTTAACTCACATTCAAATAAAATGTCTAAGAGCTTAGATTGTTGTGTGGTTGAAGATTTGAATGTCGTGTTTTCCATTTTAGGTTTTAAAACAACATATCCATGAATTTATTAACATAACTGCATTATATTGACTATATTTGAGTACACATATGGCTATTAAACATTTTAGACTACGACTTTTCATCGGGCGAATACTCCACATGGACGGAATCTGTGTGGCAAACGATGTGGGTGCGCGTGTTCGTAACCGCGGGGGGCGGGGGTGCTCGCCTCGCAGCGATCACCGGCGTGTTTGCTACGCTCGTAGCAGCGGTCACTACGTACTGGCTACAGACGTACTCGCACGTGATATTCCCAGCGTTATCGGCTACGCTGGTCGCTGATACGGCGCCTGGGTGAGTTTGATATAGTACTGATTTAATACTGATCCGCTACGCTCGTAGTTAAATTCGCTACGTGCTGGCTACAGACGTAAAGCATAAGGGATTGAACTTCTTGTGTACTTATATGTTTTACTAATTCAAAATTTTTTGTTTCAGGATTTTACGGACTGTAAACTGTTAGAGTAATTAGTATTGAATGTAAGTTTTATTTAACTGGATTTAACCCTTCAACATTCCATAGAATAATGTATAACATCACCTATACAAAGTAAAAATGCAAAATTTCTTTAAAAATCATTCAACAAAATTAAGAGTTAATTAATTTGATTTATTTGTTTTGTATAAGTAATGCTTTAATGAAATAAAAAATATTCTGACCATAATATTTATATAACATTTGTATAAGGAAAGAGAGTATTAATTGTAGCATTGATCTCCGTAACTTGTACTCAATAATTGAAATACATAATAATATAGTTTAAGTAAAAACACTTAGCAAATTTTCTTGGTTTAATTTTTTATTTAATTTAATGTATAGATTTAATGGCTATTTAATAAATATGTTTTTCTTAATTTTGTTATTTATTCATTATATAGAAATAGTTGCCCAATTTTTTTCAAAACACGAAATTTGTGCAAACTTTAAGAGCGTATACGCACTATGCGCGTAGCCGCATTGCGGGTAGCCGTCCGGCTGACCGCAAGCACAATTATGTACGTAATATTCATTTCTATGCGCACTGTGCGGTCTGCGGTAGCCGCATCGCAGTGCGCATAGAAATGAATATTACGTACATAATAATTGTGCTTGTACGCAATGCGGCTACCCGCATAGTGCGTATACGCTCTAAGATACACATAAATTGCATCAAATAGGAAAATAGAAAAGCGTATTTAGAAAGGTCTTTGTTAAATCTCTTAAGAAGATTTTAACAAAAATCGTCGATTTTAACGGCTCAACCACATTTCTTAGGTATTTTACTGATGGATCTAGGTTCAAAACTTCATCAAAACAGCTGCATTTCAAAATGTACGCTGAGAAATCAGCTTTAGTTCTTAAGGAGTCGCCACATAGGTCTGCTATCCAGAGGCTATTGTTAAAGGGACTCCTACATGACTTTTTACCATCTTCAAATTTCGCATTCCCTCCAACATTAGCAGTTATCGTTGCCTTGTTATTGCATTTTTCATGACTTGATTCTTTTTCATAAAGTTCTATTATTGAAGCAGACTCTGGTACTTTAAACCGGACATCAGAAATGATCTCTTTGTTTTCTTCAAATGAAATAGTGTTAATTATATATTTTCCTAAATTGCTTTCTTCCAAAACCTTTGCATGCTCTTTGGTCCAATTCAGATTCTGATAGGAAAATATCTTTTCCGTCACTAAATTATTCAGACAATCTGTAGTATATAACTTGAAATGTATTATAATGCGTGTCGTAGTGTTGGACGAGTATAATTCGATGAAATCTTTCAAATAATTGACGAGTAACGAGTGTGGGAAATGTAAGTATTTAGTTGACACCATCAATGCCCAAGTATCAGGATCCAATACATTTATTTGGTTCTGACTTTTCATATTATCTGCATACATTCGGTATGCCAGCAACAAATTTGAAAAGATATGAATAGTATATTCTATATTTAGATCTTCATATTGGAGCAAAAGAGCGTTGTAAAGTGACATCATGGCATCTAGGTCTTGAAGACTGCTTTTCGGAAATGTGTCCAGATATATTGAAGCTATTATTTGAAAGTATGCGAACATAATATAGTTAATGTTATTCAGCTGTTCACATATGCTTTTCTCGTATGTATAGCCTATAAAATAATTGCTTAGTGCATCCTTGTCTATTATTTCTAGTAGAAGAAACGAAGTAAACTCATTTGCTATTGTATTTTTCAAGGTAGGTGCAGTGAGTTCTATATGTGGATTGTAATCCATTTTATATGCAGATAGTAAGTTTGGTATAACAAAATCCAGGCAATACAGGTACTTTGAAATCCTCCTCCTTTTGGTTTTTTCTTTAGAAGTGGTTTTTATTTTCTTTACTGCCGTCATTTTTCGCCACACTTGAGTTTATTAAGTACTTTGATTCGATAAGAATTATAAGTGCTATATCCCAGCTTCAAAGAAATACATAGATTACCTGGATTTATCAAGACCTAGATGTCATCACTTCATAAATAGGTACCTACTTAATTATGCAGCGCATTTTATATTAAACAAATAAATTATTTTTAGACAATGCATAATTTGGAAAATATCATCGTTAACTTGTCATTATTCCATCGATTATTATTTATTAGGGCAATAAATAATAATTGTGATGTTAGTACGCATTAAAGAGTTTTCAAATGGATTAATCGAATAATGGAGTGTAACTTGTTGGGAGGATATAAAAGAGTGAAGCTATCATTTCCAGACATTTTGGAGGGAAAGAGGGCTAAGAGGTACCTGATACCTCAGTCCTCACGGCAATATTGACCCATTTATTATACCTAATCGCGATAGCGAAATTTTTAGTTGCTTACATATTATTTTAATGTTACCTATACTTCTTGGTTTGTTGGTTATACTTAAATAGAAATACGTTTCTTATTTTTCTTCTTCGTTAATTTTTACAAAGTAATAGTACTTAAATAAAATAAAAAGTTTAAAAATTATCGATGGATCTTACCTACCTTATATAAGTAGGTAATTTTAGATGCTAAAACCCACCTAAAACCTAAGTACGTCCGTTATTAATGCAGGTCGGCTCCAGCCGATTGTAAATTCAGTACTTATGTGCTTATTTTGCTATCTTTTCCTACCCGGTAATTAATTAATATATTTAATATTTATCCCTTGCCAATCTAGCCCAATAGAATTACTAGTATTATCGAATTTTCCTTATTCTAAATCTCACCCTTGAAAGTTGCTAGCCACGTAAATAAAAATACAGTGGTATGTATTTAATGTATGTAAGAAAAAAAATATTTGCTAATGTCGTCTCACACCTGTGGGTTTAGTATTATAGGTCTACCAGAATCTGATGGCATATTTATATTTAAGAAATAAAAGATTTTTATGTGGCAACTTATTTGACAACTATCAAATTGGTTGTCAAATTATTTGTCTTTTTTGCAGTTGATGAATAATTTTTAGGATTTTGTCTAAAAAATCTTCGAAAATGTCGAAAAAGCCGCTGCGATCACAAGCAAGAGGTGTTGTTTATAATGTGTATAGAAAAACATTCGATGAAGAAGGGTCAAACACATCACAATTTTCAATTTTGAAGATTTTATTGGTAAATTGGACTTACCCGTTTTGATACTTTAAATTAAAAAATATTTTAAGTAGGTAACTATAATATTGTTTGTTGATTAGAATATAATTTTATGAAAACTTATTACAGGAGTTTCCAATACGGCTCTTCGTCAAGTCCAAGCTGTCCAAGTCAATTTTATAATGTGTGTATCTGTTAATACTTACGAAAATAAACATAATTTTATTTTATTTTTATTTCATTTTATAAAAAATTATAAGCAGTTTTGATCTACATTATCATTATATCGATATTTTCACATGGCATACTGATAATGAATATACAAATATAGGCATGTGTAAATAATAATATGTATTACGGATTACCTGTATAAAAGTAATATGTATAATTGTATATTATACATGTAGTACAGTATTGTCCACTTATGTAATGTGACAAATGATATTGAGGACAAAATAAAAAATAAGCAGTATCAAGATCGTTCAGTCCATTTTCCCTAGGGTTGCACACTCAAAATTTTGATTTCCCTATTTGCCATCAGATTCTGGTTTACCTATAATTGTGTTATTCATAAGCACATAAGCATGACCGGCAAAACAAGTGGTAACATCATTAACAAATTTTTGCTTCTAGTAACTCTATACAACGCTCGATACAACGTCAGTTGTTGTCAGTTGTCATGATCACTGTCAATATTGTCGAGATAGTGTGGTATCGATAGGTATCGTTCACGGGTATCACGATGGTTACGTTATCGTTATAACTGAACCGAAACTCTACGAGCTTCGTAATTACTACTAATGGTTCTTTACTTTTTAAGTTGATGCAGAAAATTTAAAACAAAAAACATATAATCATAATAGAGATCGAGATAATTTTAATAGAGTTAAACTATTAAAGGAAATTAATCATGCCTTTACGTTTTGCATGTGGATGAAGGTAGGGAATTAATAACAAATAAGACACGACCTCACTTCTATACTTTCTATATCGCCTCGTCTAGTATACATGGTAAATAAATATTATATTTATTTGATAATTAATAATTTAGTGAACATTAAACATACTTTAAAAATAAAGAGTCGTATAAGAGAACTCCCATTTTGAAGTGGTTGGTCAATTCTTTATCTAGCTCGTTTTGAAAATAGGTATGTATTTAGGTATTTATGACTAGTGATAAGCAAAGTACATTCAATATTCAAAGTAACACCGAGGTATTTAAACATCACCAAATAAACTCTTTAAATTACATGATAACAATTTTTTAAATAAACTTGTAATTTGGGAGTTGCGATAATGTATCGAAATTTGTCGTAATCCAATATATTAATGTTGTTAAAAAATAAAAATAAGAGAAAAAACAAATTTAAAAAATCGAGGACTGAAATAGGTGATGAATAAATGTAATTAAATACGTTACTTATAAATTAGGCACCTATTTATTAACTAAAGGTTAAATATTATTTAGAAGTAGATTTGAATATAAATCAAAGAGTAAAATCTATACTAATATTATAAAGAAGAAAGGTTTGTAATTATGTATAATATGTATGTATGTATGTATGGTTTTCACGCATAAACTACTGGACCGATATCAAAAATTCTTTCACCATTAGAAAGCTGCATCTTCACTGAGCAACATAGGCTAGGATTTATCCAGGAAATCTCACGGGAACGGGAACTATGCAGGTTTTTCTTTGAAAACGCGGGCGAAGCCGCAGGCGGAAAGCTAGTGTATGATATAAATGTAATGGATATTTTTCTATCCCTTGTACTAATCTAGTAATTATATATTATACTTACCAATGACTTACCAATAAAACACCCACAATGTCAAAAATTTGAACGTGGTAATGAAATAATAAATTCTCTATGTACTTAACTAGGTCAATGTGTCGGTTAAAATTTAAAAATAATTATTTTTATTAATTATTGCCTGCGTCTAAAAAAAAACACAAAGATTATAGATACACTATTATGTTCTAATATTATCACGTTTCACTATCGACGTTATTCGGTTATTTATTTCCCATCACTAGTGACTGGAATGCAAAATAATGCAATGTCTTCTATATTACGCCAAGTGCTGCGTGTTTGTTGTACAGTTTCGAATTTGCCGGTGATAAAGCGCCCCGTATTGACTTATAAATTACGCCCCTATTATAAATTTTATTCAGTAACTCATCAGGAGGTAACCAAGAAGATGCCTTCAGAGAAAGTATTACCACAGATTTTTAAGTATGTTGACCAGAATGTCGATTCTTATAAGAACCTTTTAAAAGAAGCTGTAGCAATTCCGTCTGTATCATGTGATGTAAAATACCGCGATGACTGTGTTCGAATGGTTAATTGGACAAGGGAAAAATTGAAGGAGGTTGGAGCGAGTACCGAACTGCGAGACGTTGGATATCAAACAATTGATGGAAGGGAAGTTAAATTGCCGCCTGTCCTGATTGGTACTTTGGGCAATGTAAGTTTTGGCTTTTATTTATTTCATACAAAAAACATTTAATTATGAATTTTTAAAATTGTAATAAATTGGGAACATATTTCTTTTAAAAGTATGACATTCAGGTCCTTTGTGATTTATGAAGTACCTACAATAATTTATTTAATTCGAGCACTGTAAAAATAAAAATAGGTATAAAAAAATCAAATCAAATGAAATCCACACCTACTAAAAATCCCCTTTTTATAGACAAACTGAAAATTAGATTGGATGGATTAATATAATGTGTAAGAAACACTTAATTTAGCATAAACATAGTGTGCTCTAATGAAATGTTATATTACTAGGACCTCAGTAAGAACACCATCTGTATTTATGGGCATTTGGATGTACAACCAGCTTTAATGTCTGATGGCTGGGAGTCAGAGCCCTTTGAACTAGTTGAGCGCAATGACAAACTGTATGGTAGAGGTTCAACTGATGACAAGGGACCAGTGTTGGGATGGCTTCATGCCATTAATGCTTACAAGGGTGTTGGTGAAGAGGTAACTATTTTATTTCAATATTTTGTGTAAAAGTTTTTTCATTAACTAGCTTACCGCCCGCGGCTTCGCCCGCTTTGTATAAAACAGAATAAATTATAAACCTTCCTCTTGAATCACTCTATTACAAAAACCGCATCAAAATCCGTTGCGTAATTTTAAAGATTTAAGCATACAAAGGGATATAGGGACAGAGAAAGCGACTTTGTTTTATACTATGTAGTGATACTAATTAGTAATTACTACTAGAAAGCTTTCAGTACAAGTAAACAAATTCATATAACAGTGATGAAGAGTAATGTAATAATATGCAAAAAATAAGTCAAGAAGCAAATTGATAAAAAATATTCTATGATAATAAGATAACAATAAATTCATTACAAATTTTTGTACCATTATCAAGACTCATCATCATAATTTAATGATAACAAATTGTTACCATTTGTGGATATTATAATGTTTTAATCTCTGTTCATGTAAATAAATTCTAGAATTATGATGCATTGTTAAATGTATGATTGAATTATGTTGTACTAGATTTCCGCCCGCGGCTTCGCTCGCGTTTTCAAAGGAAAATCCGCATAGTTCCCGTTCCCGTGGGATTT
>CAJQZN010035598.1:0-25264 GCA_907164685.1 Colias eurytheme | reverse complement strand
CAACATTTTCTACTTTTTTTTGACTCCTCTAGACTCCACAAAAGCAAGGCTTCATCTTCGGAAGATGAACTTTCGAGAGACATGTTTCACGTGCGGAGAGTCACGAAATAGAACGCAAATGTCTTGAACGGCTCCTGTGTGCGCTAGAACGCAGAACGCAGAACTGACGAACGCAGAACGCAGAACGCGGAACGCAGAACGCTGTATGTCTGCGCGTAGCCTTAGTGCTCACTGAGAAGTACCTACATTTGAGAATCTCCGATGTGAATAAAGCTTTAACTAAATTATTATAGTTAGACGTGACCGTCATGAAGATTACTGAAGTCCTTTTAGGGATACTGTAGTCTGTTTATTAGTAGCATATTTTAATTAAGGAAATATTGAAACAGTGTAAATATTATTTAAGATGAAAATATTAAAATCCAACCATATAAATATATCTACTATTTTCCCAGAATCGAGAATTCCAATGAGTTGCACGAATCTCTGCAAAAATGTAAAAACATTTTAAAACGTAAAGATTTACCCATCAAGATTTATAACGAAGAAAAAACTCCGGATATTTATGACAACCGAAATATTAACACAACAAATAAAAGTCAATACGAAGGATGTAAAATTCATGAAATCGAGCCGCCAGGAGCAGGGCGCAATAAAAATTCCAATATGAATGAAAAATCAAATTATTTTAAAGGGTGCATTTCGTATGGGGGAATAACTCAGGGAATGGCCATTCGAAATCCAGCCTCGGCCATTTCACCCTAACAATTAGTCTCTGCAACTGGCATATATACGTAAAGGCAGAATTATTTGATCCAATAAAATAATTGGCCGCCATAATAATCATTCACGATAACGAACAAATTATATTCTCGGCTGCGAAATGAACGCTTGTTTAATTTACGTTTAAACTGTTTTATTAAATGTAGATAAACAATGATTGGGGTGTTAATAGTATTCGTTTCATTATATTATTTTCATTTTGTATTTCTGCACGTGATATTTTATTTATAAACGTCAACGCCAGAAATCGTAATGAACAGGAGTAAATAAACAATTTATTTTAGTCAGTTCGAACAATGGCAACAAATGCTCCAATATCAACCATAGTGAAACAGTCGTTTGCATGGGGCATGACCATCCTTCCAACTTAAGTGTTGATTACTTCACTTATCTGCAGGTTTAGTTAATACAAAAAAAACCTTTCCCTTCATCCGCACAGGAATTTTTTTGAATATCGTCGGATATTATAAAAAAAAGTATTTTATCATCTTCTCCTAAGGTCTGTCTATGTTCAGATTCATCAAATCCAATGATCGGTACAGACATTATGACGCTGTAAAATGCAGTAGGTAACACATACAGTGTTACTGCATTTTAATAGCAGAAAGATTAACTACAATCAACCCCGTATCTGTTTCCCTATAAACAACACTTTCCCTAATTCTAAATATAATAGAAATGATACGTCACTGTTATCTTACACGGTGTGACAACACAAGGTGCAGTACACCGCCACCTGAGTCCTTTGGCCCATAAACAAATGTTGCGTGTTATGTACAAGGTATAAGCGGTAGCGATAATTGAACAATGAGATGAACTTACTTGAAGTGAAGTTCTGTAATTATGCAACTGGCTTGGACTGGCATGTGGGGAGTGTTATCTATTAGCTCTTGCGTAAATACTTCTTATAAATATTTGAAGGATATCTTGGCCCAAGCCAGAGAAGTATTTAAGAAATATCAAAATGTATTTATATTTCAATTTCTGATTCCAATTTAACTTTGTGGCGCCTTTCCATTCCTTTTAACTATCATAATAATTAAACCATATATTTAAATTTTATTTTATTTTTGTTTACTTACAGGTATTTAAATAGTAACAAAATTTTATTATTTCGTAGAGTACTCTCATTTCTAGTTAGACACACATAAAATTTGCTAGTTTCACAGTACAAGCTAGAAACTTTCTCCTCTAATACAATAGAAATTATACGTCATCGTGTTATCTTAGAGGCCGTGACAACAAGGCACAGTTTGCCGCCACCTGAGTCCTTTGGGCCATAAACAAACGTTGCGTGTTCCGTACAAGTCATAAGCGATAGCGGGAACTGGATTTTTAATGAGACGCATGCGATAAGTATGTAGTACGCTAATGAATAAATTAGCCACTTTCTAAAGGTTTTTATTTCACATAGAAGAAACTTCTCTTACTACACAATTGAATATAATATTCATCTAATGTTTTTCATTTAATATTGATTAAGTTTACTCTCGGTTAAGTTGTGGTTAAGTTTTATTTAATTTATATATTTTGTTTTTTGATCCTAGTGTTGATTATTTACACAGATTATTCTAAGCAGCGGTAATGTGTCGAAATGGTCGTAAAAACAAACGAAATCAAAATGATATAATAAAAAAATATAACGGCCGAATTGATAACCTCCTCCTTTTTTTGAAGTCGGTTAAAAATAAAGTTACATCAATAGATAACCAAAAAAAGTGTCTAAAGAAACAATCTAAATCACATTATGTATTTTTGATCAGTTGAACCCCGTCCCACTTAAACAGTTCTATACAATATCCATTTAGTGTGTAACCCGCTTATACAACGTAAAAAGTAACCAAAAACACAACACATATCGTAAATCTATACCGCCATCTGCTGACCACTTTCACCCAACTCTAATTGGCATTACTCCAAAGCCGAAACAAAACAATAGCGTGCTCTATGATAGCATAGAAAGCGCGGTGTGAATTATATGGCCGTCACACGATGATACTTTAATACTTACTTTAATATGTCTTATCTTTTGGATTTATATTTGTAAATGTATACGAGTGGTGTGACGTCACGTGGTTAGTCCTATCCGAATAGAGAGATTGAAGAAATTAATTAGTTGTCAAACATACTACCTATATTAAAAATACAATCATTTTTTTATAATAATAATAAGGATATTTATAAGGATTTAGGTAATCTATAAAGCCTATGTGAGCGTGTGAGCCACGTTACCCATGCGGTAACATACGAATTTCATTTACTATTTTATATGTAAAAGCCTAAAAAAACATTGAACTGGAGTAGTCGAAATTATCTTCCTATAGAATATTATTTTAGAAGTGGCATTTAAATTCTACTTAAAAACAATAATAATTCCTAGAATATATGTCCAAAATTTATTAACTAATAGTACAAGTTTAAGTAACCAAAGCATGAAATTACTAAATACATGAAACCAACCAGTAACATCCATTTTAAGAATTCACCTACAAAACTTCCAAAAATTCCATACAACACGCTGTCTATCAATCAATGTTCCGTTCTAATATGTAGATTTTTTCAGTAACACAGTTACAAAGTGTAACATTTGCAAGTGTAACATTTGCAAGTGTAACATTTGCTCACTATTCCCTTACCCTTAGTTTTACTTTTTCATTTGCCCCTTAAAAACTTTTCCATCGCCGTAAAACTACTTTGTTTCTTTCTTAGATCAATTAACGTTAATGTGAAAGAGCACAGCTTTAATTAACCACTTGTATTAAGAGGTTAGAAGTTTTTATATTTTTTTTATTATTATAAGTCATTTTGTATTTAATTAATTTGTAAATATCGATAGATGCTTCCTCTTCTTTCATGCAAAATATACTGAACAAATTTTAATGAAATTTGTCAGAAAGATACATTATAATCTGAAATAATAATAATTATCTGAGATACTTTTTATATGGATACAAGAGAAAAGCTAGAGACTGAAGCTAGTTTTAATAGTTCATTCAAAAATCTATGTGATCGGGCACTGTAAAAGCAGTTACATTTGAGTTCATGAATTGTACAAAATGAGATTTTCCCAGTATATTTTTCTGTTATTTTTAATTGTTGCTTACGTCCTCGACTGGCGTTAAGCGCTTTTTGCATTGTGCATAACATTTAGATTTAAAATTGCACCTTTAACATTTTGCGCGAACAAGATTTCAGGTGGTGATTAAAATTGTACCGTTCTACGGGATTTTACTTTATAATGCAACATTTATTAGTATTTGTTCTGGGGTATTTGGGTTTTGCGGTGACATTAGTATTTATACTAAAAAGAGAGGATATGAAAAGTAGAAATTATTGTAACACTCATATTGAAAATGTTGTTTTAAAGACAATTACGTTCTTATATTTATTCCTTTAAATTAATATTGTAAAATATTGTTCTCATGATTAATTTTTCCTCTTTTATTCTAATGTGTGAAGAATAATAAATGAAATGTTAGCATTACTATGTAACGAAAACAGTAGGTATATTGTCTAAAACCTCAAGTAATTTAGACATACTTTGTAACAGCAGCAAGAGATTAACACAACAATATATTATGACACTATGCGTAATGTTAGCTAAGTAAGATAATGTCACTAGAGACGCAAGCTAACAGCATCATAAAAGTTCATTAGCTGTTGCATCTTTAATCTTTGATATATAAAACGAAAAGATGACTGACTGATCTATAAACGATTAAAACTACTGGACAGAACGGGCTGAAATTTGACATGCAAATAGCCACTATAATTTAGGTATATGCTAAAGGATGCTGATAAAATGTACCAACAACGGGATAAATTATGGATGAAAGTGTGTACTAATAACTGATAACTGAAATGATAACTAAACATATTATTGTAACACCTATATATACCGTACCATGTCTTCTTGCAAATAAACAAATTAATATCATTATTACTATGAAAGTTTTGAACACTGGTAAGGTAAGGGTAATTTTCCACCAGATATTTGCAAGGATGCGTAGCGAGGGATGTGTTTGTAAAGAACCAATCATATCGCTTCACTAGCTGCGCTTCGCGGTTTCACCCGCGTGGTACCGCTCCTGTTGGTCTTAGCGTAATGTCTATAGTCTATAACCTTCCTCGATAAATGGGCTATCTAACACCGAAATATTTTTTCAAATCGGACTATTAGTTCCTGAGATTAGCGCTTTCAAACAAACAAACAAACTCTTAAGCTTTATATTATTAGTATAGATTTAACGTTTGAAGCGATACTAAAAGCTACTAAAGCTGCGGGTACGAGCCAGTGACACTATAATACAGCCACGAAAAAAGGGGAGGAATCAATAATCGAAACACGGCTGAATAACGTGACATTCCAATTAGTGGGACTCCCAAAACTTAATTGGGAGTTTCATTTGTTTATTCATCAGCTCCAATCGGAATCTGGTCAACAGTTTATGTGGAGTGGGCGGTAATGGAATTTTTTGTTACACTAATTGTGGGCTAGATTGATTGCATTTTTAATGCGCTTGTTAATAACTGGGCTAGGAATATCTGTTTGCAAATTTTATATGGGTGTATTTTAACGATCAATATATTTTTGCATATTTGACTAGTGCGATATTTATACGTAAATAGTTATAAATTCCATTTCGCCTTTGTAATATCCTAATCGTTAACACAAAATACGTCCAGCTGTTAGAGATAGGCACTACTAGGAATAAACACGGATAGATTTTATAAAGTAGCTAATAACCATTTTTCAGTCATTGCTATAAAATAAGTTTTGGTTATCATCACTATTAATCAGATATTGACCGCCCGACTATTTGACCGCCTCCTTGGTACAATGGTTGACGCGTGAGCGTAGAACCGAGGGGTCTTGGATTCGATTCCCGGTGGAGACAAAGAAAAAAAATGTCTCGGTCTGGCACGACACAGAAGGCTGATCACCTACTTGTCCCTATAGAAAATCGATCAGTGAAACAGATGTATAATGCATCTGTCCCTTACCCCTCTACGGGGACATGGGACTTCACTTTTTTTTTAAATCAGATATCTAAGTAATTAATTTATGATTCAAGTATTCTAATAACATAACCCTGTATAATTTAACACACACAAAATAAAGGTAAACGTAAACACTAATTATCCAATCCAAATAAAAAAAAACCGCATTTCATTTCCCTATTAAAACATAACATCCCATCTAAATATTAAAAGGGTAAAACAAACAAACGAATGTTAAAATATGCAAATAACCAGATATCATAATTTAACGAGCCAAAACGAAGGAAGAATTGTAAACACGAGACTAATACCTGATTTAATATAAATTAAGGGACCCCATTACGGAAAAAAATGTTTAATTTATTTAGAAAAATCTGTTTTTTTATCACACACATTGAAATGTATTACACGCGCGCTATAATATTGTCTACATATTATTATGTAGTCCATATAAAAAACGCAATAACTAACATAATTATGGACTATTTCAGGGCTTAATCTATCCACATAATATCAAGAAATTTCATATAAAAACATAAACACATTAAACTTTCTGTTTATTTATGTATTTTAAATATCTCTATCAATTTACTTTTGTCGTAAAAACCCAGTAAATATCACATTAAATAGTAATATCATATTTATAATATTATCTATGAATATAGGTTTGCAGTATCTCACATTATATTAATTTTTAGAATTTATTTTAACCCTACGCAAATAAACGGAATGAAAAGAAAACAACTGCGTCGATTCAAATGAAAGGGTACTCAGCAGTCATCGTATGTTGTAATTGTTTTACAGTGATTTCCAGGGACACTTTTCAATTCTACACAGGCTATTTGTATTTTTCTTTTTTCTGTTTGTTTTATGGTCGTATTTAAAATATTTTAATCCAATCATACTAATATTCATTGACTTAAGTTTTTATGTCGGATTTGTATAATATATTAATGGATTAATTTTTGTTTGTTTTATTAGATAAAGTGCGTTATTAAATAACAATAATATCGTATCTTACACGAAGATAACGAGAAGTTAATAAGACTCTAAAGATCTAAAGATATCCAGTAGGTATAGTGTATTATCTGTGGTCATATTATATTTAATGTTCTATTATCTATATCTCAAAGCAATTCAAACTATTGTCAAACCACGTGGGACCGTGCAAACCAAAGAATTCACTTAAAGAAAACATCTAAAACATTTCTTCCACGCCGCTCCAAATTTCGCTGATATTTCTGGTCAAAGGGAATAACAGGGAATCCCCTGCGACGGTTATTGAGTTGCGTTTAAGCTTTGACTTATAAGGCTTCTAGAAAGTTCTCGACGTTAAGCTACCTCAGTCAGACGCTCTCTTAAATGTGCGAGAAATACACAAACAATTAGTTGTATGAAGTAGAATTTGGCTGTTCATTGAGCTTATTATTAATAAATAAATATATTCTATGTTAGGTTTGGTACTCATGTAAATTTTGGTTATTGATATACCTCTTAAAGGACTTTTAAATAATAGAACTACACAATAAATTAACGTATTTTACACAGCTTCATATTAGCAAAAGCTCTAACAACAGTCATAGTTATTTTAACATTTGAAATCGGTCCTGTAGTTCCTAAGTCCCGTGTTCAAACGAACTCTACTGCTTTATATTATTATAAGTATAGAAGTAAAAAAAAACGCCAATCTAAAAACACCTTTAGCACTAACGTAATAAAAGATAAAAAGGAATCGCAAACGAGCACCGACAGTCAGCAAACAGGTGTGCCTCGGATATGTGTTGATGTTCTGATTTACATACATAAAGAACGTTATTACACGATCATGTATGTTTGGTATAAACACGCTTTATATTGGTAGTGATAAATCATGAGGTTCTGAGTTCATATGTATATTATGTAAAGCAGTTCTTTATAGTTTTAGTGGGTTGTTTTACTATAATTTTTTGCACCGTGAGTGACGTAATTTAATCGGTAGAGCTCAATTATTACGCTAGAAAGATTTTCATCAGGATATTAAATAACATCGGGAAATAAATATAGTGCCCTCTTTTTCTTATTCAGTAGATATAGGTTTTATTGCCTATAGTTGAATTTAGAAATATGGTTTGGGATGAATTGGTATTTTATAAATCAGATAGTAAGAGTTAATTTTTAGGAAACATTTGATCCTTATCTGTAAATACTTATGTTATCACTTACCTCAGTCCCTTGAACCTTCAGCTTCATGTGGTCTTCTCGGGTGGTCTTTCCGTCTTTCCTCTTCTTCCAGCAGTAGCCGTCACGCCTGTACCGGACCTTCTTGCGGCTGTAGAGCAGCATTGAGCCGCTTTTTGGCCTGTAACAAATTAAATTTGTATACTAACAAAGTGCTGGGCTAAAATATAAAGAAATGCATTTTTAGGTGTGTCGTATGGTTACATTTTTATCAAAAAATTATTATTATCATCAATCATTTTTATCAAAAAGTTATTTTTATCAAAAAATTATTATTTAATAAGGTTATCAAATTAATTCTCAAACACGTTGTTTTATTATGGAGGCTTTTAATATATTCAACGTTTGATTTTTATTATACAGGACATGTACGTTGTACAATGTACATATTTTATATATTACGATATTCATTTTGTTAGCGAAAATACGACGAAACTGCTCATATAAGCAGAAACTTAATTATTCCTCATTCACACGCAGCAGTCAGCTTATGAGTCAATTATGAAATATCATTCAACTATAAATTTTCATCTGGAATATCAGTAACTAAAGATAATGAAAAATAACTCAATATTAATATATAGAACGATAATTTTTACAATTCATAAAATGAGAAAGATTAAATTGTACCCAAAATTGTATCAATCGATTATTTACTTGAGTTCATCAATAAATAATTACATTGTACACTACAAACAAATTAATATCTCAACGAACAAAACAATCCCATACAAATCAGAATATAATTCCAAACTTTTTTAACATACACAATAAAACTAATCCACTATTAATATAGCCCAAATAATGGTCTAATCGTATTGCAAACATCAGGTCATTCAGAAACAAAGGTTCCCTAAACTGGATTATTCCAAAATGGATTTGGCAACGAATGTTCGAGAAAAATTCGCAGTCTAACTGATACCGGCTGAAACAACGCCAAATCAAAACGGCGAGCGATGGGATCCATCTGTATGTGTCGGTTAGCTAATTTAGCTTTAAAGTTTTCTGGTTTTAGCTGAATTGATTAGAATTTTACCAATAAATAAAAATGGTTCAAAATGTAAGAACTATTTAATTTACTATAAGAATATTAACTCTATGGTATGTTTTTTGTAGCTCTTAAGTCTTCTCAATAAAAAAAGCATTTTAAAATCTTGTTTTTAACTCCAATTTCAGATAATTTCGTACTGCACTTTTTATTGAGATTTATAGTATATAAAATAACTGTCGGTGAAGCGACTAATAATTTATTAAAATATAACATACACAAGCAAAATAAATATGCAATCAAATATAATTAACTAAATAAAACCTTCCTTTACTATCGTTAAATACATATACTTTTACAAAATACCAAATGTTTAAAACAGCACCTTGCATGGTTATAAAAAGGTTATAATATAAGAAAAGATATTATATTCCAATAGGAAATTTGAATAAAAAATCCCGTCTAGTAAAGAATGCAAAATGACAAAGCTTAGATTTCTATTTAGGTCGATATCAGATGGGTCGAGCAGATTGAACAAACTTAGCACTTCCATCCTTATCACACCTTGAGAAATTCACTTTCCCGTAAGAAACATTTATGGGATTTTATCTAATATATTACAGAACACTAAAAGTTCTTATAAAATTGAAACGCTTCTTATAATACGAAATCTATACTTAATATTATAAAGCTGAAGAGTTGGTTTGAACGCGCTAATCTAAGGAACTAGTAGTCCGATTTGAAAAATTCTTTCGGTGTTAGATAGCCCATTTATCGAGGAAGGCTATAGGCTATTTAAAACATATAGTAAAACCGTGGGGCACAGCAAGCCTTATATAAATTAAGACGCAATCGACTTCATGGCTCGATTTTTTCAATAGGTTACACTGGTCTCTATAATATTCTGTTTGATTGGACTTTTTTAACAGATAGAACCCAGGACCTGGAAACAAACAAAAAATAACTCTTTACTCTTTTAGAAAATACAATTTCACTGTTGAAACGTCAACTGTCACACAAACATTGACAGCTCAAACCGTTTCTATGCACCCTCTAAACCACTTTCAACACTGTCACTACAATATTGCGATATTCTTCTTGGATTCAAACGTTTTTAAATTAAATGTACCTGAATCTAGAAATAACAAAGGCATTTAGTCGACTTAACTTAAACTAAAGAGAACAAAATATGATGTTAAAGAAGATACCTGTTTTTGATCTACCACTATTTATTTAAAACAGATTTGTTTCTTACAGCAATCTGCTTTTCTTTCCAATCTTAAAATGTTATATTTACACAATACAATATTTTAAACTAAACAACAGACGACAAACTTAATTTATAAGACGTAATAATGTTTTCGCTTTACGCCTAAGAAAGTTCTACTTAACTTTAACCTAATTTACTTTCAAAATCCGATAATCATTCTACAACATTAAATCTTCCCATAACCTTAAAAAACATAGCCTCTAAACAACGTTAACTAATCCAGGTTTTACATAAAACGATTAATTTTCGCTTCCAGAAAAAACTGCGATCGCAAAGTATCGTATCATCCATTAATAGTGATCCCCTTAGCTAGAAATGGGTCGTGGTCATTAGAGGTCTACCTATAGGGTCGTGCTATCGTATGTTATGTAACAGATTCGGTTTTTATACGTAATAGATTGGCCTACATGATAAATACGCGTGCAGCTTTTTATGAAAGAAAACTAGGTATAGCTGTAATATATCGTAATTTTCAGCATGAGAAACTTCAATGAGTATTTATTATTATTGTTAGTTATGAAATTGATACGTTTCTATTGTTTTTTTATAAAATGTAGATCTCTTACAAGTAACCTATTTTCGAGAAACTCTGCCGAATTTTGGGTGGTGATGGCATCAGAGCGTTTCCTTATTCATAATCATAACTCCCTCTATGTTAACAGTAATTTTAAAGGCACGTCAGCATCTTGAACAACTGACAAACCACTAATAGAATAAAGATAGACGTCGACGGTCGAGAAATGCTAATTCAACAATCCTATCCAAATTGTAGAGATAGCTTACAAATGATAAGGCACCTATTTAATAGGGTAAATGTTTGATATCTTAATTTAATAGCATTTCAATCAAAACAAATCTTACTTATTGGTCGAGATGGTTGTTTATATATTATCTGTATAGAAGACGAATAGAATTAATTAGAATGATCCGGCCGGAGTGGTCAGGCGTCGCCTCGGTAAGGCGGAAGACGCGGGTTTGTGATCGTTTTTTTTCTATTCTTAAAAAAATACATGTTTTATATTTATTTCTCTATCGTTTCCTTTTGTGTGTTAAAGCGTATTATATCAAAGTATACCTATTCTATTTGTGTCACAGAAAGGTATTTAAGCTTTACTACAACACGTACTTCCACGGCATTACGTAATTGGAGCGACATGCGTCAATTTGAATTACCGTCCACAACAATTAGGTGCAAATCTTAAACAGGATTTGCAAGCGATTGGACACTATGTAAATAGCCTATCATTAGCTGTGCTATGATGAGTCTTAGTAGAATGGAAGTACCTATAGTAGGAAGAAATTTCGATAGAATTTGCGTGGTATTGTTGTTTAAAGAATACTAAAGGCGTATTCTTTCTTAAGCGTTTAGTTAGCAGGCCAAGATTTATTTTATCTTTAAATTAAATGTTTACCGAGAACAACCCAACTATTATACATGGTTAATTTACGACGTATCTATAAATAGATTTCCTCTCCTAAATAGCAATTTTAATTCTAAAATTATTTCAACCTACATTTCAACAAAATTTGGCGCACTTTTCCCATCTCTGTACAATTTTCTTCAACGCTCAAATCTATTTAGAGACACTAACGCGAATTACTACGTTATGCCATACATGTGCCATTACGGCCAACTCCTAACAAAATAATTCGATTATCCTCGCTCGTGAGCCAATTACCAATCATATTTCTCATTAATTTCGCTTGCGTTTCACAGCTAATCGTGTGCATCACACTAAGCGAAGCACCGTTGCCAAAAGACCGGGTGAAATTGACCAGGCCAATATTACCTCTATTACTTAATAGTTTAAGTCCATTTTTATACGGCATTAAGTTATAGCTGATAAAATTACGCTTAACGATTCTTGTGGGCGTTCAATTAAGCAATAAGCAAGTAAGGAGGTATTTTCTTTGAGTGTCTGTAATTTTAGGCCCAGTTTAGTGCACACAATTTTGAGACTTATTAAAGGGGGTAAGGTTATATTTTCCTAACAGAACCATGTCTACAAACATTCTTATTCCTGAGCACATCAATTGTCTAAACTGCAATTAAACACAATCTCGTACATGAAAAAAATTAAAAGCAAGAATGCAATTACATCCAACAAAGGTCCACTGACGCATCGTAAAAAAAACTAACATTGGCTTGATTTATTCGTTCAATAGGCGATTTATTAGTCGGCGAAAGCCATGTATCTGACGCGCGTTCAGTTTTAACGACGTAGAGGAAAATATTGCGTAGTGGATGCTATATGGCGCGTGTTGGATGACTGATCGCTGTATGGTATTACGGTTACTAAGCGAATAGACAATGGTTGTGTTTGTTGGTATGACATGAATGGTTTCGAAGCGTGCGCAGATTGGTGTCTGTTAGATGCATTGGTTTTATTGTTTGGACAACATAATTTCAAAATTGTTATGCGTAATTGAATATGTGAAGATATGTTAATGCATTTCTAAAACGGTAATGTTAGTATCAATTTATAATAATAATCAATACTCGGCAACTTTGCTGTTTTCTTAAATAATATTCCTTATATTATAAGCCTTATTATTTTCCATCCTTGAAATTTATATTTCAGTAAGTTAATACCGTCTCTGAACTCCTTTGAATTATTACATTATATATAAAATTACAGAGCTATTCAGTAGTAAACTTATTCATACAAAACATGTAGTTATTATTTTCATACGCTCCATGAATTGCGTAGACCGTAAGTCGTAACAAGTCGTAGACGTCGTAGCATTTGTGACTATTCGTAGGCAGCTACGTATTGCCTAAGTCGGCCAATAACATCATGTTAACAAATATTGTGGACATAAAATATTCTTAAGAAAAGTATAAAATACCACAGATGATAAAATATAAGCTGCAGGTTTTATTAAGCAATATCGTATATAATAAAAATGTGTGCTAAATTTGTTGGTAAGCGCAAAACTCGAGAACGGCTGAACCAATTTTGTTAATTATTATTCTTTTAATATTATATTCCTTGAAGTACGAAGATGGTTCTTATGTAGAGAAAATTTAAACATGTACCATGGGCGAAGCCGGGACGGACCGATATTATAATTTAAGTTATCCCACTATAATATTTACAAAAAATATTCATCCCGCGTTTTGTAGTCGTTATTCTATATTTCCGCATCAGTTTTTCGATCCTTCACACATTTATGACAAAACCAAAATCTGTGTCACGTTAGCACCTGCGGTCGAAGGCCGCTTTCAAAAATAAGCTTTAAAAATACTAAAAAAACGGTTGAAAATCGGTTGATTGTAAAAAATCAAAGTTTGCACTTGATGAATAGCTCGGTGAGACGTCTTTACGAGCTCCTATTTGTTTGGCAGAGATTAACCCGGCTTGCGCTGATCCGTGCTCACTCCAGATACAACTTTTGTGGGAAAATAGACAACGACCATTTCAAAATAGATTTCGCTTTTTGGATTTTAGCGCGAAACCGAATCGACGATTGAATGTTTTAACGAACTTTCGTTTTATTTTGTGAGTCGAGCTGATACAATCATGTTAATTATTTCATTAAAATACAATTATTCCTATATTACCTTTACTTTTAATTATAAAGTACCACTATACACATTATTATGTGATGTTTCTTCCTTATATAAATAATAACTTACTGCTATTTCTAAAGCTCCATTCATTTTGATAATTGATGATTTATTAAATAGGTATTATTTATGATCGAAATTTAATAATTATACGTAATAATTATTATTAGTAAAAGAAATCATTTGTCTTTTTATGACCTTTATATGACCAGTCACTTCCGTGAGTGAAAGGTATATATAATACTTAAACACTTAATGACTCTTTTAAAATTTATCAATGTTGGCTATGCATTATTATAATACTAACAGTTGCTAAAAATGTTGCCAAATTTTAAAAACAATGCGTAATACGTGACCCAATAAATTTGGGCGATTTACGGCCGCAGCCGAACCTAAGCATAATGTGGAAAATGCAAATACTGAAACTAATGAGGCCGTCGAGAACATTAACAAAAACTTAGCAAAGCATGCGAAACGCTATAATCGCATGATCAAACACCAATAAATCCTTGATTCCTAACAATTTCGCATTTCGGCTCAGCATTTATCGTTTAAAAACGTTGAAATTACAGAGTATAGCCGTGGAACTTGTAAAATACTGAATAAATATCTCAATCGGTATGGAGTAAATTATGCGAGCCGCACACGGAACGGTGCCGTTTTTGTACAGTTTAATTATCACAAGTTTGGCTTTTTTTGGTTTTATTGCACGAGTAGCACGCATGATGTGCTGTTATGTAGGTTTATAGCGTTTATGGCTTCAGTAGATGTAGGGCGGTTTTGTGCTGACAGATTCGGAATTTGCTGTAAATGTGTGTCATTTTTTTGCTAACTGACCCATACGACATTATCCTGTCTTCGCGCAAAATATATCAAACGCGTGAAATTAAAAAGCTTTTCTTTCTTTTTTTTTATATTTTCTTGAAAGTAACAAACACAAGAGAAATAATGATACATTGTACATTTCAATAGATTTTTCCATTATAATCATTTCATTTAATCGATTGAACCAAAAACAAGTAATTCTAATCCCTTCTAAGTATTTTAAAAATATTACTTGATTTAAAGAATCGCATCATCCGTCAAACTAAAAGATAATGATTATAAAGAAACAACCTAAACCTAATTAAGCTTCACATCAAGAAAGGAAAGCGTAAAAGCTATTTCATCCCCAAAACTAGCATGTCTATTTAAAATATACCACAAAAGCTCTTTAACTAAATTGCAGTTTGAAACTCGTTCCTTCAAATCAGTAATCGCTTACTTCCATACATTTATTGGGTTAAAAGTAATCGGCCAAGCCATCAAGTACATTTTAACTTCAAAATTTCGGTGAAAACTTTGTGATCACGAAAATGGAACTCAAATCCACTGACACTAATAATTGCATTCGTGTTGCGGTTGCAACACAAAAAAATGATAATTATGAAGTTGGTAAAGTTAGATCGAGTTCCTATAAATTTGCGAAGGTCTTTCACCACTTGTCTGTATACAATAATTGGTTGTTACGTAATAGTGGAATGGACCTAATGGGCCTTCACAATGGGCAGTGTTGGGCGAGTAGAGTCACGATAGTGCAGGCCTAAGGGTGCTTTTTCATCAATAATGTGCAAGAGAAATTGTGCGAGGATGTCTAGCTGTGCTGTGGAAACATTTGGGGGTTACCACCAAAGTTATCATTTAAACTTTAGAACTAATAAAATACACTTCGCACGCATTTCTTGCACACATTCCTCGCTACACATCCTCGCACATTATTAGTGGAAAAGCGCCCTAAGTTTCTATGATCGGCCGTCATTGTAGATGTTTATTCGTAATCGCCGTAATGGCAAGCATCGACGATCATTTGTTGGGCCAACGCTGCCCATTGTGAAGAGGGTCTATAAGATGTTTGTGTAGCTGACACGACGTCAGTTTTTTCGGCGAATTGTAAGCGCTAGTTCAAAGTGATCGACAGAATGATGCACAATTTCGTGTTAGGCTTGTTATTGGCTGTCTGTCGAACTGAGTCTTTTTCAATAGTTGGAACTACTTTATTGAATAGACACATATCAAAGCCATATACATTTTATTTATTCGCGGTAAAAGGATTTAAAACGTTAATAAGGAACTTTTTATCAAAATATCGACTAATAAATGACGTTTTGAGACAATATTTCTCTCCCTTCGTCTATATGGAAATGAAATCTGCCTTTAAATTTTCAGGTTATAAAATACATAACTTAACATATATATAACATTTAAACAATTTTAGTCACTGCAATAGCTTATTTCATGTAATCCACTTGACAACCACACTTCCACTTTTTTCTTTAGAATTTCCATGTATTTATATTAAGCGATTTTATGGCTTCTCAATACACAATATATTAAATTATGAAATAAGACACATTCTTTTTCTATATAAAGAACATTTTAACTCGATGCAATTCTAGTTTCAACTGACCTTTATTCTAAACCTTTAGCTAGCTTATTTTACCCGCGTGGCTCCGCTCCTGTTGGTCTTAGCGTCATGATATATAAGCCTATAGTCTTGCTCAATAAATAAGCTATCTAACACCAAAATAATTTTTCAAATCGGACCAGTAGTTCCTGCGATTAGCGCGTTCAAACAAACAAACTCTTCAGCTTTATAATATCAGTATAGATATGCGTAATGCGTATACAAACATAATGACTATTACCAATTACCGTAACAAGCACCGTGACAGGGCTTACACTAAGTAATGGAATATTAGCATGTTATACCATGACTTATGGGCCCTAAGTATTAAAATGTATTCATGCTAATATTATAATTATGAATAATTGATTATTATTATGTCAGTGGCGCTAACAACGGTTATAAAAATGTGACATGAATTGCAGTATCATTTTCGCTGCTAGGTTTACTTTTTACTTTTTAAATATGTTTTACGTCAATTAAGCTATATAATTTAATCGAATACATGACTTTAAATGTTTCAAAATAATATACAATTGCTTACAAACTCAAAATCATGGTCCTTATAACATTAAATCAATCTACACAAACGACATTTTAATTCCTCCAACTTGTTTGTGAAAAAACGTTCCCCTTTCTTAACCCATCTTTATATCGGAACTCATCGTCTGCTAAAACGTTAACCCATTATAACTGACTTCTTTTAAATAGAAATTTCAAAGTTAAAGTCACGTTTAATTATAAATTAGGCCTCCGGTAATTACTCCGGCGAACGTAATGCAACGCCGTGACAAATGACTTCGCTGTTACTAATCACCATATTTTTCTTACTTTGGAAAATTCCTCATTTACTTTCGCTTAAATTCCTTTAATATCGCCGGTGTTATAATTAAGACGCGATTGTTGAATAGTGCTCAAGTTTTAATGTCTTTGTTAAATTATGGCATTACTCTTTTTTCTGTTTAATGATAGTTTATTAGCTGAATTACTAAAAATTTCTTGCTTTTACTACAATTCTCCGTGAAATGACATCCTATTTCATTCTTGAGTATACATTATTATTATTGACGTGTTTAATTTCCGTAATTTTATTCAATACTAGCTGCGCCCCGCGGTTTCACCCGCGTGGCTCTGCTCCTGTTGGTATTAGCGTGATGATATAATATAGCCTATAGCCTTCCTCGATGAATGGACTATCTAACACCGAAAGAATTTTTCAAATTGGCTTAGTAGTTGTGATTAACGCATTCAAACAAACAAACTCTTCAGCTTTATAATATTACTAAAGATAATTAAAAATTTACTACAATAATAACAAACGATTTTTTTTATTAACAAGCTTTTACACTGTGGTACCTTTTTTATTAAATATGCCTCTACCACTCAAAGTTTCCATCAGATTACATAAAAAGACATACATAACATCATCACCATACCAATATTAAACAATATATTATTAATATACGTTACATATAATCTGATGGCATTTCACGCAGGGGATCGAAACAGTCGCAAAATACCTCCAGAGAGCTTGCATACTAAGCCCCAATATACATAATACATATAAATGATTATGTAGTTTAATCTCATGCTCTTGTAATTAGCATATATCTACGTATATTGTGCAAGTTCCAAGGAAAGTCAAGTTTCTGTTTGGATTTCGTTTTCAAACTTCAATTGTGTTTTGTTGATTAAAATGAGGATGCAACTCTTGTGGTATTGTTTTAAAATGTTACTTTGTATATGTATATAAATAGCTAGATAGAAATATTTAAAGGATAAGAAGGTTTTATTCACATGAAATACAGACAGTTTATTAGAATTTCTTGTTAAAGGACTGGCTGGTTCATATTCAGAACAAGGTTCTTAACTTTTAGCCGTGACAAATAATAATAAGTTTAGTGTTTGTTTGCTCACTATTTAAAATATTGTATTGAATGTTAATTGTCATCATGTAGAAAGAACAAATAACCATCAACGTTGAATTCGATACCATAGTATGATCCGATACGGTTGTATAAATATGAATCTATTAAAATATAGTCCCACATTCTACACCAAAACCGTTCCAAACCACTAAAGAACAATCCAACCAACGAACATTATTCGCAAATCGAAAGCAAATCAGCAAACAAAAGAGCGATCACGGATTAAACACCAATTAAGCCGACCCTAAGCCAAGCCGTCGGTAATAGAAAGCTATCTGACGACAAACCGCCAGTTCAGTATAAATCAAGCTACAAATAAGCTTGGAATAATGCCTTCCATCTCAACTGGGCCACAAATTATAGGCCGGCCCGTTCACAGGGATTCCAAATGCACAACGCTTTTTACATACGCCTCTATTAGAGAATGTTGTGCAGCGTTGTAGTATTTTCTGTTTGTTTATTTATCAGAGTATTAAAATTGTATATAATATGTTTATAAAATTATGCTGCATAGGTATTTTTAAAGATTATTAGTAACGTAGTTGTAAATAAAAAAGTAGCAATTATTTAACGATAAAATGCAAAAAAATATTGTTATTGCTTCATGTTATTCATTCAAGTTGAATTGTGTAGAAGAGATTGTCTCTTATTATCATGACAACTTTTTTATAAGCCGGCTCTCTCTCGCTCTGGCTCTATCGTAAAAAATTACATTTAAATACGAAATATCAAACCTATAATTTCGATAACACGATTTAAAAATAAGTAAAAGGCATGCATATTCCCTAAAACAATTACCTTTTAACAATCTAGCAAAAACGTGAAATTTTTCAAAGTGAATAAATTGCATCGCAAAGGTAAGAGCTGTGGGTTTAAATAGAGGAATGATTTCGAGCGTTTTACAAATTATAGACGCCGGTGACTCCATGGACGTGTTTCCTGATCCAGGAAATGCCCGGGTCGTGTGATTGTGGCCGAAATGGATGTCTGATGCAAAGAATAATAATATATACTTAGGGAGCGGCTATGTATGTGTGCGAGGGGTAAGTATGTGTGAGTTTTATATATTGTTTATGAGGATGTTAGTTTGTGGTGGATCTTTGTAAAACATGAAGGCATAACAGCTGATTGGTTTTGTGAAATTTCTCTTAACATTAGCACATAGGGTCATATGATTATAAAAATAAACATGTTTAGATAGAGACGCGATAAATATTCCAATCGATTGATATTTGATTGTGATCTTGATACTCACTTAAGTGAGACAATAATTACACGATTTGAATACTGATTTAAAACTTTGTATATGTTAAACTGAGCAATACCTACCGTACATTCAACACCAACATGCGAAATAACGTATGAAAAGCGAGAACGAGAATTATTTGCAAACTTCTATTTATTCTTCTCTTCTCTTATAGCTTTCGTATCGTCAAAATACAGAAAGAAATTACAAACCGTTTCGGAAAGCAGTTCAACTAATAGCGGAATGTATAAAACAGATAATGTATGCCGCAAAGACAACACGATGGTATATTCAGACGGTACGAAATTAACATGCACCACTCGTGATAAACCTTTAATACCACACAACAATTTACATTTAAATTATGATGTTTCGAGCTAGTTTCTAAAACTCGGTGGGGATAACGAGACAAATTTAAATTAAGCTCAGAATTATGCGCTGCACATATTTGCTGAATTGCCAACAAACGGTTCGGATCAGCATTGAAGGCTTTAATCAATTAATGATAACTTCTGTTCGAAATTCTGTTGTCCGTTTGTCTGATCCGAGAGATTTGGAGTTGATCTTGCTCGCAATGTTATAAACTGGCGGTAATGTGTATTTGATTCAGTCACGATTTGTTTTGTTATGAATTGACTATTTATCTTTTGAATTATGTTTTATTGCTACATATTAAAAATATTTGTGTATTTAATATGGATTGTTAATTATAGTTATAAGACATAAATACTCATTTAATTTGAACAATTCATTATATTAGGTAATAGTAGGTATTTGCTAAATCGATATTTCACATAAATGTAGTTAATTAATTGACATTACACTAAAGATGACATATTATTGTGTTTAATACCAAAAATAAATCACTCATAAATTTTCAAACATAGTTCACTAACCATCACCATTAACCAATAAACATCACTTCATCCTCCAATCGGGTGGATTCCCGCCAAAACGAATCCGCCATCTTGTCAACGGAAAACACTGAACGTATTCAAAGAGCTCCATACATCAGTTCTAATGCGGGAGCTCCATCTTCATCAGGCTAATCGTTGCGATAAATACAACATGGAGATTGGTGATTCCAGTGATTTAGGACGTTTACGACAAATTAGTGCTTGCTGTGAATATCACTATACATTGACAATATTTCATTGGACGTTTAGTCACGGTTTCGGGAAGGCGGTTGTGGGCCAGCAATGGATATGAAATAGGAATTTGTAATGGATTATCGAGTCGATGTGAAATGTAGTTTATGATCATTTTACACTGCTAGAGTAGCTTGAAATATAAATATTGAGGGTTGTAACAGAAAATAAAAAAGGAAAACAATTTTATAAGTTTGAGGATTAGAAATAATGTAAATACTAATGTTATAGGTAAATATTATTTTACAGGCAGGAAAGCATTACCTAATAAGCTAACAGATATTCGTCTTAACCTCGCAATTGGATTTATTTTAACTATTTTAAAAACATTCAAGATGCTTATCAATCTAATAACTAAGTAAAGATTTGACTATGACATCGTAATTCGTACTAAACGTCTCAAAATCGGTCACAGCACTGTTACTTTGTTACAAAATGAATAGGAAGCAAAAATTCAATAAAAATATTTCTCACACATTTGAAATCAGCTTTCGTTCAAAGAATGCAATAAAGTGTATAGGTTAACAGCGTCAGGGATTTTTATTACACCCGATTAAGTAATCATATATAAAGCCTAATGGATTTTATTTTCATACCTTTCTAATGCACTGCTGAACTATGTGTAGAAATTATGCATGTCACTCATAAAGTTATTTTTTATCGATAATGTATAACATAGGTAGAGAAAATAATTATGTTGTTGGCATTTTAGACACTTTCCATTATATTAAGACGTAATTAATTTTAACGAAAACGTAAAATATTTTGTTTTTAATTTAGCTAAATGAAGTAACGAAAAGAAAACTTGTTATGACTCTTATAATCAAACCTTTATATACGGCTTATATCAAAACTAGTTCTATTTCTACATTTAAAAAGTTATTTATTTATTGTTTTGACTACGAATATATATTGTAAATACAATCTTTAGATATTAATGTCCTAGTTATAAAAATCAACAGTATTCTATATACGATCTTTTATTTCACTCATTTCTAATAATAAAAAGGCCATCCATAATTCATTAGCCCATGAATTCTCACGGAACGTTTAACCAAAAAGTTTATTCAGTATTTCAATAAGTAAAAGACGAAGTTTGTTAACTAAACATTGATATCCGACCTTCGCGATCTCATACTATTAAGATATATTACATTTTCCGTGTTATAAAGTTAAATAAGTTTATGAACTCGTTTACTTTGTAACCAGTTTGAGACTATGAGTTGTAGAGCTACGTCGATAAACGACAACTTGTCTTGTTACATTTTAATTTGTCTTTGCAACGCTTTGTTATATTAAATTTAGATTTTGATTAAGATGGTTTTTATATAAGCTACTGCTTATAATTATATCATGGAAAATGAAACTATAACATTTAGATTATTAAAAATAATTAAATTATTTTTCGTTTGTTGATTTGTACCAATTTTATATTGCTCTACTTATTGAATTAATTTGGATTGAACTGTTTTAAAAAATTAAAATAAACATAATTAGGTATGCTAGTAATTCTGCAGTTAACCTTACGGGCTTTCTTTTAATTGAAACAAAAAAAAATATTTAAATAACCGTCCCGATCCAAAGGCGCTGTGAATTGAGCAAAAATAACTGAGAAAAATTCATTCAACGTATATACAAGTGTGTCCAAAACCAGTGCCCTATAAAATAAATATTGTAAGAACCGTTTTAGAATATGCAACTTTTTATCTTCGTCTATTCCCGGGAGGTTTCACGCGATGTAATTTCGCGGAACATATTAAAAAGGAAAACAATGTTTATAAATTTTTCTGCGAAAAAACGACTTTTTAGTGTAAATCTGACGTTAAACTTTTCGCTTTTATAATGGAAAACTATTGATAACAGAGTGACATTTACTAATGCATAATATTACCTTTGCGTAATGCCTTTTTTGTAGGTAGCAACGGTATATTTCAGTTTTTAAGTTATTTCTAGACGAATTTTGATGTTATTTTACTTATTTCATATTCAAATTAATTATTCCATTTGTACTCCATTGAAAAGTTACATTTGGGGTTGCATTTTTAGAGGACGCAATTTTATTTTTTTGATGTGTAGGGGGGTCAGTGTGAAGCTATCACCAAGTTTGTGGGGCGCCGCCTATTATACACCTAACCGCTATTTTCAAGATGGCGGCCGTGGGACAAGGGTGGCGACCCCACAAACTTGGTTTTAGCTTCACACTGACCCCCCCTACATATCAAAAAAACAAAATTGCGTCATCTAAAAAACGCAAGGTTAGGCCTAAAAAATGTAAAATTTCAATGGACTATTGACAGTACAAAAAAGCTTTACTAACCTTTTAACAACTCTACGGACCATATTGGCACAAAAATTAAGTCAAACTATTAAAAATATGTACCTTAACGTTTCAACTATCAAGTACTAGTGGTCCGCCCCGGCTTCGCCCGTGGTACATATTTAGTATCCTATGTCCTTCTCCTGGCTCTACCTCCCTGCCAATTTTCAGCTAAATCGGTTCAGCCGTTCTTGAGTTATAAGTGGAGTAACTAACACGACTTTCTTTTATATATATAGATTACGTTTCAAAATCTAACTCACAATATTAATACAGTTAGAAAATTCTAAGCCCAGTCATGAGTAATAGACGTCTATATGAACAAACAAAACAAACATAAAAGCTATAAAGGGTACGTACAGTAAAAACTTTATGACAATTATTAACTGAAACTGCAATTTAACGACAGTCTATTAGATTAATGTTTAAGTTATGACACATTTATTCTCACATAAAAACTCCAAACAGCTTTTTAATAGTATTTTCATAATAATATCGGGGAGATTTGGGTTTCATTGGTTTTCGAATATCTGGCCTATTAGATTATACGAAGTTTCCAATACTTTAAATACATAAAAGTGTTTTTGTGTTGGTTATTTATTTTAGAATTTTAATTTATATTATAGTTTTAATACTTGGTAACATTTCATAAATTATTTTATAGAAATACGGCTAAGAATTATGATTACAGGCAATATGTACATAATATGTTATCCACAACTTGTAAGCGATATTATATGTTAATTTGACAAATGAGACATCGTTAGAAACGTCTTAGTTGATATACGTCATGTCACGCAAAATTCAACATGGCGTCCTCTGGCAGAAAAATATTTTTTGAGCGCGAGCTTTTTTAAACCCGGTATTATAAGTATTATATTATCTGTGCCGGTGTTCAGTTGTTGAACTCATTTATTATGTTTTATTATCTAAATTTATATACTGCGTGAACCGCTGTCATTCGAGCCTAAAACAAATTGTAGGATATATAATATTGCGACTAAAAACTTCTAAATTACTTTCCAACTTTATATTCGTGGTTTGATACCATTAATATCCAAATATAGTCAGCAAATTAGTTTCGCGGCCGTATATTGAATACAAGAGTCTACGTGAGTGTTTTTTGCGAAAATTACTGTCACGAAGGCCTGTAGCGCCAAAAGAATTTACCGTGTTTAATTGTTGAAAAAATTTTAAGTTGCTATGAAAGAAACACGTGAATTTAAAGTGTATTTACACTTTATTTCAGACGTGAATATTGCGATTTATGGTTATTTTATTTTCCTGGATTTATGATGGAAATATAGTTTCGAATTTTAACTGATATTTTACCTTTAGGTGTAGTTGATAGATTATGAGGTTAATCCTGAAATATTTTATTTAAAGCTCCCTGAATATTTACAAGGTAGCATAGCGTTTATAGAGATTGCTTCAATTTTGTACGTATTTATTTTTAGTTGACAGTTTCTAAAATGCGAACGGATAAAAGATTAATGTCTAAAAAGGAAGAAAATTATTTCCCCTTAGGTTAGGTTCGTATTACAGTTTTTTTTACACTTAATTAAAAAAGCCATTGTAAATCCCGTAACGGACAGAACAATAACTAAAAACTTGGATTCCACAAACCCCGAATAATCGGATGACAAAGACAACGGAACTATCTTTTACTCACAGGGATCCGTATTAAATTTTAAACTAACGACTCGAATCTGCGGGCACATCGAAATTCCAAAAGTACACTACGTCCTCATAAAGACTTAATATTTCAACAGTGCAGACTAAGAGAGCAGTAGTCACGGTGCAAGTTTTAATTTGCTTAAAGTTGTTACAAGTTGGAACGCGTCCCTAGTTGGGCGCCAAATTAGGTACAGTCACAGGCTAACAGTATAAAAGTGGAAGACGCAAGTCTACTGATAGTTTAATTCATGCTCCTCCGGATAAAAATCCACCTTCTCTTCTGATTTCGAATGTACCTTTTTTCATTTTATCGTAAGAACATTTCTAGCAAGTGGTCATTAAAATTCATGATCGGTTGTCTCTTACCTGCCTTCGGTCGAATTTAGGAGCATGTTTCAAAGGAAAGCGTCGGTTTAAAAGTCTATTTAGATTTGAAACTGAAACGAGAACGTCTCTCGGATATATCTCGTACCCGAACCAATTTCTCTTGCTTTGCTTTGAGTCTACAGTGTGACATTAAGGAGTTGTTTATGTGTATTATATTCGTGGGATTTTCCCAAGTCCTATCTATTGGTTTATCTAACGCGAAACTATTCTCGAGAACTTTATATTAGGAGGCATAAAATAGTTTTTTATTGGACAGAAGGACAGATATTATATTGCTTTTGCCACTTG